>VZTL01005360.1:29733-42024 GCA_013400535.1 Scopus umbretta
ATTCAACGCGCTAGCCTGAAAACCAGGGAAGCTCGGTTTGCGTGAATCCGCAAGACTGTGATATCTAGCAAGATGAGATGCAAGCACACAGCCCTTTTGGCAAACTCTGCCGCAGGAGTGGTAATCTCCAAGGAGAAGAGGCAGACGGCTGGGACAAAAGGGAATATAGTAAAACTGCCGCAGCTTTCTTCTTTATGACCAAGTCAAAGACGTTAGTATCATTACTTTGTGATGTAGTTTCTCAGAGAGAGCAGTCTTATGATTCAAGCTAATTTAAAGCTATCCGAACATTGAAAGGGAAGTCTCACCCTTAGCCAACGCATGGTCCTGCCAAGTCTCTGTATCAACACGAGCATTTATGCAGCCACGCAGTGAGAGTCTGACCAAAGCGATCCCGCTGAAAGCTAACCATGCAAACAACAAAAAAATCCAAACCACCCCCCCCCAACCTTGTTTTCGGAGGGATCAATGAATTAACCCAGCTCCCCACGCGTGCCAGCACTGGCAGACACTGAGGACAAGAATACATGGGTAAGAGAAGGCAGGAGGGACTATCATCAGTCTTGCATCAGCTTGTGCAGAGTATGAAGGATGAGTAGAAAAAAGCGACAGAAGCTTGAAGTGTCAAAAGTGAAAACTTGCCAAAGAGGAAAGCAATTCTTTACCTGTTCCATTATGTGGTATTTGGAAAGAGCTCATTAGTCCGCAGTTTCCCCTCTCTCCCTTTTTGAAAAAAAAGTAGGGAACCCTCTTCATACAGTTACCAAACTACAGCTTAATATTGTTTCCCTCTAGCTATGTTTCCTATAATGACTGAAAAGAATTAAGCATATTATCTGAAAACACATGAAAATAGATTTTATGAAATTTAAAAAAGGACGACGAAATAAAAAAACAACATCAACAAGACAAGTATTTAAGAAAAGGATAATGTAATCAAAAACAAGACAAGTATTACAACAAACGTAACACTGTCCTGGTTTCAGCTGGGATAGAGTTAATTTTCTTCCTAGTAGCTGGCATAGTGCTGTGTTTTGGATTTAGCATGAGAATAATGTGATAACACACTGATGTTTCAGTTGTTGCTGAGCAGTGCTGACACCAGTCAAGGACTTTTCAGCTTCCCATGCTCTGCCAGGGGCACAAGGAGCCAGGAGGGGACACGGCCAGGACAGCNCATGCCAAGATTAGCACTTATACAGTGTGAATTGTGCAACTGTATTTCACAGCGCTTCCTTCTTCCCCTACCCAATCTGATATCCTTTAACAATAAAATAGTGTTTAAAGTATTTAAGATAACTAAATTCCATGTAGTCTTCTACTAATCTTTACAAATTGCTGCTACCTGAAAAAACTTTTCATTCTACCTTCCAACAGATACACTATTCCAGCAGCACATAGTCTAATGTTAAAAGTCTCCTGTTAATTACAGCTAAGTGTGCATGTTTTCATGAAAGAACCAGAAGCCTCTTCCCAGCATAATCAAAAGCCAAGCAAATCACGTCATTTATGCTCTTACGAGTTTTAAGAAAGAGAATTCTCTAAGGTACCTGAAGTATGCTACACTGACACAATTTATGAAATCAGACATGTATGAAGAATATTAAATAGTTTGCTTTCATGTCTCTGTTGGGGATTTAAAAAGCACTGGGCATATCTTTAGCTCTTTTCTTCTCCTTGTGTACCTATGCGGCATTTTTGGTTGGGGTGTTTTGGTTTTTTTTTTTTTTTTTTAGAGCAATATTCTGTTTGGACAAGAATCTTTAGTTTTGTGTAATATTCTCTGTAACTAAACAAGGCTCAGTGGAAACCCTGAGATCTTTTTAATCAAGACAGGATCTCCTACTCCCCAGTTTCTTTTCTGATTTCATATGAACGGTGATTCCAAATTTACACTTTAATGTATCATTTGCTTAACCTCCTTCATGCTTTCCCTACAACTGCTTCCTCTCATAGATTTTAGTATAAAAGCCGATGTGGTTATCAATGAATACTCCATTGTTAGCACATTTTCAAACGCGCACAAGCCTCCAATAAGCCTTCCACCCATTTCCATTTCCACTGTTTCTTCAGATAACCCATTTCCAATTTTCCATTTTAGCTCTCTACATAATAATCATCAAGAAAATGTCGTCATTGACAAAGATGACTAATCTCTCCAGAGCTCTTACATATTTCCCTGGGTTTCCTCTTTTGCCATGTTCCCAAAACTGTCTTCTTTTTCAAGATAAAACTATTCAAGATTACAAACACAGTTTGGCAAAACAGGAAACAATGTTTTTATGCTTAAACTTAGCATTAATCAGCCAGGCTATTCTTCCATCTTTTCCTTGCGACTTCCAATTTGCTTATGTATTTTTAATAACTTGTGGTATTGTTTCTTTAATAGAGATTTCCCTTCTTCCAAAATGATTATTACTGCCTGCAGCCTGATTTTTAGATATGACCACAGAAACACCAGTTTCTAAATAAATTCTAGAAAATAGAAAATTACATATCAATTGATTTTCTTCTATTTCATTTCAGCTCTACTTCTTAGAAGTGCTCTCAAATCTTTTATTAGTTTACGCTTAAAGCTAATTTGACAGAAATTGCCTAATCCACCTTTTCCTTGGTCTTAAAAGATGCATCAAGAAGGCTTCAAATTGCTTCTCACAGCAATTGATGCTAAGGTTTGTGCTTGTGAATATCTCAAAAGCAACCTAATTATGGTCTTTCCTAGGACGTAGGACATAAGAATTTCATTTTGTATCTGGCTACATCCCTTGAAACTCTTGGTTTAAGCACAGTCTATTTCAGAGATACAGAGCATAGCCTAAAAGGTAGTGAAAGGACAAAGAATAAAGTGCTGAAGATAGGCAAAGAAAGAGAGAGTTGCAGTGAGTGAAAAAAAATATGTATCAGGCTGACATAAAACTGGTTCCAAGTAATGGGAAAGCAGGGCATTGAGCCTAACTTGTTTTGACAGAGCTCAGGAATGACAGCTTGACCCAAACCATAAACCAGCATAAAAGCAGGTGTTGGTTTTTTCTTGTAAAGATTGTTAAGTCTTGACTAAGTCAATCGCAGTGATCTCCAGCAACAATGCAAAGTGACAAAGTCTCCATTAACGTAGAGTCAACTTCTTTTATAAAACACAGATAGGGCCTGAAAACCAAGGGTGTGGGCTGATTAAACATTTAAAATAACTTGCATGCAACATTATGAAATTATTCAAACCCAAACAACGTACAGCAGAAAACAAAACATATGCCTCATTTTTAGCCTGTGACAGAATACACTGGAGGATATCAACAGAAAGGTCTTCTGGGTGGTCTTTTCTAGTCTAGTTGAGACTTCAAGCATACTCGCTGCTAAACTGCATAGAGAAAAGTACACACGCAAAGTGCAGATCCTTAGCCTTTACCTCTAAAACTTGCCAAAAACTTGAAATTACCTCTTGGTGTCAATCAAGACACTCCCCAAGTTTGACACAGTACTGAACTGGAGTATACGACAAATTTGGTACTAACGTGCTGTAGAAATTCTGGGTCAACAGAACAGTCTGGAGTGGACCCTTTAAGTTAGAGCGGCAAGACTTAAAAAGATACCCCAAAACATGTGCTGAGGGTCTGTTCCCATCTTGTTAGTTCTTCAAATCAGGGAAGATGGCTTAGGGATAACTTTATCTTACTCTCTTCTACCAACATGCTACATTGACCATTCCAGCCAGTTTATGCACACGCATTGCATCTGTAAGTAAAGCAAATTCCCAAGACTTTATTATTGATTAGGTTATGAACCCACTAAGGGATTTTTTTTTTTTTTTTTAAAAACATGCAGGGAAGTGTTTCAACTCCCCTTTTTAAACAACAAGGAGTTTCCATAGATCAAGATCAAATTTTGAAATAGTCAAGCTAAAGTCCATAACATTATATTTTTCATTTCCCTTCACATTACTAGGCAGAATCTTGTGAAAGAAACTGAAGAAAACTTCTCCTGTGTTATTTTATGGAAAGATTAAACAACCAAATGGGGGAATTGGATATCTCATAAGAAATACTTAAGCAAGAAAAAAGAAAAAAAAAAAAAAGATAATTAATTCTCAGTCAAAATGCAGAGACAGGATTTTCTGCTTAAAGCACCTAAGTAGTTTTCAAGACAATACTGAGAAAGTAATAATTTTCAAAATAGCCAACTGCTTCTAAAGCATTTAGATTTTTTTCCTGAGAGAGAGAAAAATATTTTCTTGATGCTTTGACAGTTAAGGTTACTTACTAAGCTAGGAATCAAGATAATAAAATGTGCATTTAGTATAATAAATAAAAACACCCTGCTCGATATTAAAAAAATACTAAGTTGAATGAGTAGAAGAAAAACTTTTTTATCAAAGGGTCAAATATATTTTAATACATCTAGGATAAACGTCTAAAATATACACAGACCTCAGCATGGAATTCTGACTTACTGTGAGCACAGAAGAGACTGCCTGCCGTATAGCAGGCCACCTGGGTCAATGTGAGCACTCTCGAGACAATCAGCAGTTAACTGCAGCATAAAATTCATAAGCCTTTGACCCTGATAAAGCTTTCAGGATGAAATATTTAAGTAGAATTGTTTATGGTATTTAACTACACACCACTGCCTTTTTCTCTCTAAATGTTTGGGGATTTTTTTTTTCCCAGCAGGACTAGCACTGATCCATTTGAGTTGTTTTGCAGAACAAGTGCTAAGAAAACATACAAGAAACCCGTGGACATTAAAAACTGCCCTTTTATAATTTTGGAAAGTAAAATGTTACAAGAAAAAAATATAAAGGGAAGAAAGATCCTTAAATCAAGGTGCTAAAATCATACCTAGCTTTCTAAATACACGGTCTTTTTCTCTGAGCCTTATATGGCTCATAAAGTGCTGAGCTTCCAAAAATTCCCATTTTTGTCTGCTTCAGGATGTCCTTTCGAATACTTTGGCCCAACTGTTAATGTGACTTTCTGGTTCCGAGATGACAGTCACAAATACATGAATAACTACATCTATATATAAATATTCATCCTACCACTAGAAAATAAACGATAAAATAAAGAAAATTTATAGATGGTTTTGTACATACCAGTACACCATTTTCACATGTCCAAGCACTTGGATTAGATTCAAGTTTACTGACACAAACTATAAATCTGTCTGGAAACACACGTAGCTCTATACAAAATAATTGAAAAGAAGATTACAAAAATTATAACCATATTCAAAACTACACGATGACAACACATATACACATTATTTTAGTAAACAAAATAATTTATTTTTTACATTACACACTAACTCACTTCATGCACTCCACTAGTTTCTTACCTGCTCTCTTCAACATTCCATCCCTCCTTTTGTTTTGCTTTTTTAAATAATTCAAAAAAAATCAGGAAGTCAGAGTAAGTTTAGTTCCCAGAGGATAGTCATGGCTGCAAATTAGTCCTCCTGCACCCCTGGACAAATATACCAGACAGAACCGACAGACAAACCACTTAACAATGATTTCTTTTGTGCTATTCTGGTGATGAGTCTTTTCATCACAAAAACTGTAAATTATGTTTGTAATACAGCACAACATATTCAATCGGGACTTGGCATAAAAACTCAGCATAAGGCTAAGTGTTTCAAGCTTTGACTACAGTGATTTTTGAAGTCATTAAACAAATTGGTTGACTACTACCGAATTACCTATTTTACTCAAGATCACATGGTTTGTTTATAATCACAACAAAGTTTCTATTTACAAAGGATTAAAAATTGAAGGGTTCTCAGATTAGAATAGAACAGACAAAGCTTTATTCAGTTCCTAGCAATGCTATGAAAAGAGCATAGCTGGATATTTTATTTTACGTATCAGATTATTTCCAGATTACCATCTTCATATTTTCAGCTCAGATTTTTTTTGTTGTTGGTTTTTGGTTTGGTTTGGTTTTATAAAAGGAGAGTTAACTAATTTTTAAAGTTTGTTATACTTCAGAAACAAGCTGTAACACCCTCTCTTCTGGGATGAGAGAGAGACAAGGCGTGCAGAAAAAATACGAGGTTGACCTCATGGATTTTTTTTTGGTAGAACATCTCCTCACAACGAATTGAGTATAGGCACGATACGCCCAATTTGCCAGTGACGATCAGGTCAGCCGTATGGGTTACTGCCTCTGTGCAAGGCACTGCTTCTTCACCAACAGCGGATCTCTGTTAGTATCTGACAAACTCATCTAAGTGCGTACCAGCAGTGACTTTTCTAGAGTCATTACAATGAAAGATGGGGATGTTGAAACAACAGATTACCTTGCATTTGCCATTGGTTGAAAAAGCATATACAGAGACCTCAGATGCATCTGTATTGGCACAATAGCTTGTTAAGCTGCTATAACTTGATAATGAATATGAGCCTTTCATAATCCTTTCAGAAATGTCAAGTCTGTTAGCAAAGCTCCAAGGAAGTATTCATGCTATGCCTTATGTCCAGACTATTCTTTCTCTGCTTGTAACCTCAAGACCTGAAAAGCCACCCACAAAGGTCTAGTACAATGGCTTTCAAACTGCAAGCAGTCTACAGACATCTTCCAAATGGGCTACGAAAGAAAAGCTGGAAAACTGTTGCAAGGACTGAATTTGTTATGTGGCATTCCAATAAATAGCCTCTTAGGTAAGTTTACTTAGGTATTGAGTGAGCATCATCAATTAAAGTACGTAAGATTCTTCCTCTATTAGGCTCAACATCTGGCTTTTGTTTGTGAAGTGCTAGGTGTATCTTACAGAAAGGAAACATTGGTGCCAAATTATTTATTTTTTTAGGATATGTGCTTATTTTGCTATTTATTGGGAGCGAAACCCAGCAAAATGAAGTCCCTTTCTTGTTAGGAACTTCATGTGAAAGCCAAATTTTGGCATCAAAGCCTCTCTTTTTGGCAGTACTAGTAGGGCAAGTTCATTCCAGTTAGACATTTTTATTGTTACATTTTATAACAATCTCACTTGTTGGCTAACAAAACGAAAGTATCTTCAGGTATTCATTGATGCTTAAAAAAAAAGTTCAAATTTAATACACAGAAACCAATGCTGAGATACCCATGCAGATACTCTGCTATTCTATTCTAACTATTCTTCCAGGAGGCTGAGAGAAGTTTGATGAAATATTTAAAATCAGCGCACCAATCTCTTCAACCAATGTGGACTTAGAAAGCAACTAGCTGGCATTTGAAGAGAGATTTAAACATTTACAAACACAATGAATTCCTACAAAAATAAGAAATTCCTTTAAAATATCCATTCAAGTACTCAGTATTTTTAAGGGTACCTAATTGATTTGCCTTTTTTTTTTTTTTTTAAAAATACAAAAAGCTCAACACAAAGGGCAGTGATCATTATAGCTCCTTTTTATTACTGTTGGCAGGACAGGATTGATATCACTTCCTTACAGAGCATCTTGGCTTGAGAAAACACAAAAAAAAGATCTGGTCCAATGACATCACCTGTGTAAAGATTTTATAGCACTGAGGTGAATGAAAGCCTTTTCTTGCATACACTTGTACTGTACAGTTGATGTCACAAGGCACTCAAGCAACAATGAAGTGATTCATACTGCAACCTCTGGTTGATTCACCCTGCAGAGACTCAGTAAAATGCTGAGTCTCATCATACTTACAGAATTTGGTGTGGCTTAGCTGATTACCCTGGGGCAAGACATACACAAATTTAAAATTAAGTTCTAAAAAAATCCATCATATGTTAAGGAACATTTCTCCCTTGTTTTTTTTTTGGAAACATCCTCAGGGGGCAGGGGGGAAACAAAACCAAGCTCTGAAAGAAATTTTGATTAAGTAGACCAAAATCTGACAAAGTATTAGTTTATGTTCCCTTTTTTTTTCTCCCAGAAATGCAAAATTCTAAGTAATGCTATAAGAAACTGATTTCTTACCACGATAATGTTTCCCTACAGCACACCGTAGATTAACCCATCTCTTCATGAAGTAGGCAGTAATGTGAAAACTGTTGGCTGCAACATAAATAAAGGGATAATAATAAGTGTAAGAGTATCTTGGGCATTCTGGTCTCAAAGTGTAGCACATCAAAGAAGATAGGATTGAGAGAAAGCAGCAGCTCAAGAATACAAAAGAAAACATAACTTTAAAGGAATATATTTAAAAAGAAATTGCTCATATGGAAGTCTCAAGAAATTAGTATCTGAAACAGGCGAAAAATCTAAACAAATTACTAACCACCGAGTTCTGGTATCCAACTGCAGAAATAAATGTAAATCAATTAATTGATCAGAGTTGTCATCCGCTTAATAGCCTAGTGTCACGGACACTAGTCCAATAGGATAAAATCCTATTCACTGTGATGTTTTCATACATATTCTACCAGAACACTACAAATGACCATTTACTTAACTGTCATTAGAGAAAGGTGACGTACTCAAAGCTGATAGAAAAAAATGCTGGCTATAAAAAAAAACAAAAAACAAAAGGTCTTAACTATCTACAGTTCCACTGAATTAAGTGAGAAATGCATACATTTAAACTCTTCAGTATCTACAAGCAGACAGAGCTAGCCTGGCTGACTCAGAAGACACCTGTGACATACACAGAGGCTTCTTCAGTTTCTATTCCCAAGAATGACAGAAATCCTTATGCACCAGGAGCATAAGAAAAATGACAGAAAGAATTATATTACAGTGAAGAGACTACTAGACTATGGCTAAGGACATCAGGTTTTACTTTTGTTCTACTTCAGTTCCCAAATGACCCTGAGTAAATCAGTTAGGACTTGAGTTGTAAAGGTGTTTAGCAACCTAACTCCCACTGAAACTGAAAGAAGTTAGCATCTGTGACTCCTCCTCCATAGTCTCTCTGTACACCTCACTGAAATGAATGTGCAAAAGAGGGTTAGTGGTATTTCCCCTAATTCTGATGGGTTTTGCAAGACTTAAATTACTGCTGCTTCCAAGACAGTCAGATAGCCTAGGTGCAATTACCACACAAAAGTTAGAAAATTAAGTGCTACTGCTGTTCTTCTAATCTAACCATTTAAAAAGAAGCAAGGAAAGCTTGTTTGTTCCAGTCCCAATCTTTACTGAGCAAGTGCCGAGGCATGCCTTATTTCTAAGTATAAGCCCCAAAATGCATGTCCTCTCCTGCACAGTCTACAACTCTCCCACTTGTACAAGATCTCCTGGAGCTCACCATCAAGTGCTGTTCAGCATCACCTCTCATTAAGAACTACAGTTATTGATCACAATCAATCCCTTTGAAATTTATCAGCCATCTTTTTTCCTTCCCCTCAGGAAGATACCTAAAATTTGACTTCCCTTTAGAGATCAAGTCAAGATATGACAAGTTGAACCATCCCTTAAAAATGATGAGCGCTAGAGAAAAATTTGGATGTAATCCACCAGCTTTATTAACTGTATTTTTACGAGCACAATTAAAGAAAATTACTTTTAGCTATTTCCAGTTTGGCATCCACAATTCTTTAATGTTGTTAGTAGGGTTAGCCAAATCAAAGAATTTGCCCTGTATTTAAATAAGTTATTAGTGTGATAGTAGCAACTTCCACTGTGACCTCCATAATGCTGAAAACGTAACATTCCTAAAAGTACAACTTTGCAAACAAATCTTCAAACGGAGAGTAAATATTAAAAGAGTCTCTTCACCTCCATATGTTTGGGATATTCCAAATGTATTTTTCTTGAGAGGAACTTAAAATGAAAAAGTGTGAATCTTTTGCTTTTCACAGAGAGAAGCACAATAGTTCATTCCTGAAATTCTTTTATGAATCAGTGACACGTATATCTGTTTCTTTTTCTTGTTATCCTGGTATTCTCTGAGACGTTAAGTGTTTAATCATATTTGATTGACTAATGGCCTCAACAAAGTTTCACCTTCCTCTTAAAGGCCCTTGATTCAGCTAGCTACTGTTCTCTGGAAGAGAACACCTACCTCAAATCTAACAAAATAAATAATTACATAAGAGATCCAGACACCTCTACACTATTTTTGCAGTGTCAACTCAAGTCTGAAAGTCTTAGAAAGCCTTCACAAGGAGTTCCACCTCAGCTAATAAGCTCAGCCCAGAGGGACTAACACTAGAAATTCATTTTAGTTTCCATGACTATTTACTACATCACTTTGCTGAAAAAGCCTGAACAGATGATTTGCTGTTACTTATTGCTAACTGTGAGAAAATTTTAAGATGCGTTCCATTCAAGATACCTACATTTTGAAAGTATCACACAGCTATGCTCATCGAATGTTTTGAAACCTTCTTGTATGTGACATCTGATCTAATCCATAGTCAGCTGGAGTTTCCAAAGCTTCCCTAGTTTTAAAGTTGCCAGAGTTATTGCAGAACTATAAAAACTGTGATATCCTCCTTCTGCTTCCTTGAAGAGAAATATATTATCCAACTAACCATTCTGCTTCATGAAATAAGAAACTAGAAAATAATCCCCGCAAGACGGCCTTCTTATCTGACAACCTCATGCAACTTGCAGCTTTTTAAACTTTCTACACAGTTACTCAGCATGAGTCTGTTCTCAAATCCAGACTTGTCCACCATCAACGTTGCTTGTGTACTAGCATATACTAACGTTGGCTTTGGGCAAGCTGTGGATTATGCTCCAGGAAAGATGACGGGTGTATGCTCAGCAACGACCAAAAGCTGCTGTTCATGGTATCTGGAAGGAGGGACCAACTGATATGTACCAAATGATCTATCACTAACTCCTTTTCAGCACACCATAGCAGTTTTAACCTCCAGCTACATACAGTGTTTTCCAGCCAGCAACAGAAAGTTCACAGATCTTAGGCTCAGCAAACCCAGTTGGCCGAATCTTCAATTTCCTCATGCAACGTAGACAAAGCTCCATTTGTAGATTACCAAAAATATTGTTGTTAGTGATTCGGAGATTTGTTTTTCCTTACTTCTAAACTGGGCACCTAAATCATTAGATCCAGGTTCCAAGAACATACAAGAAAAAAAACCCCACCCAACAAAAAAACCCCAACGCAGCAAAATAAATAGACCCTGAAACCCAAAATGTGACTGAATAAAAATGGTTCTAGAAGAGCCACAGTTCAGTTTCAGCTGAAATACACACCAGTCAGTGCTGCCTTTTAAGGGAATTGTAATTTGCCCTGCTTGTTATGTTTCATAGTCCCACGACACCAAAAGGTAGTATCAGACACTGACTCTTTACTGTAAGACTATCCAGCAACACTTGTTTTCCAAAGGAGTCACAGCCAAGCTGACTTGCGCTTCCAGAGGGCTGCCAAGAAGAGGCTGTGGTACAGCGTGGAGTAGTGGGAAGCCCTCTCCCACGGCTATTACGGACCATTCATCTGGGAGCCTGGGAAAATGCCTCTGAGCTGCTGAGTTATCTGGGGCAGCCTGGCAGGTGTTCACTTCCCAGCGCAATCTGGCACCTGCATGGCTCTGTAACGAAATTCAGTCAAGTCTTCTCCAAAGCCACAGTACAAGCCTAGGAAGGCCAACTGCCCCCCAAACATTTCCATATCTGACAGGCACCTGTTTCTCATGGCACAGTAGTTTTATACCATCTTTCAAAGAACACCTATTTTTCCTCCCAGCCTAAACGTTTCACATTTCTGACAGGTTGTTCTGGATTAGGACTGCCTCTATGTTTGGAAAGTAACAACAAAGTAAATCATTGCAACAACAGATATTAAAAAAAATAAGAGGATGAATGTCTTATGTTACAATGTGAAAGTAAATACATCGGAGCATTAAACCTTCTGAAACACTATAGTGTACATTAAAAAAAAAAAATCTACATTTTGCTTATGCTAGATTAATTATTCCACACAGATTACGCTATACTAGTAATAATGTTTACAGTATATAGAGCTTTTCATCTTCAAAGTGCTCTACAGACATATTATTACATTGCTTTTCAGCAGTCACATTTCTCCACTTAAAATTATTCACCACCAAATCCAAACTCCTAATGGTTTGTAAACAAAACAAAAAAGGAACATTTTATTCTAAACCTACTGTGAATTGTGCAGCTCTCCTTCTCCAAAACAAGTGTTCATGTTCACGGCATGTGCTCCAGAGTAGGTTGCCATTTCTAATTTAGAAGAGATTGAAAACCAAACGCTGGCATGAAAGTTTAAGTCCAAGTCTAGGATAGACCAGGGGCAGCAGACTCAAGACAGCAGATACGAAAAGCTGTTGAGACTTCCTGAGCCTTTTCTGGTGTTCAGAACGAGTACAGGTTTTCTGTATCATATCAGACACACACACACAAAAAAAATCAAC
>VZTL01005361.1:5038-43769 GCA_013400535.1 Scopus umbretta
CTTATTGGTTATTTCCCCCCCCCCCCCCCCCCCCCAAATAACACATCTCAGTCTTTAGAAATGAAATAACGATGGTTGAAAAAAATGACTACGTTGATAACTTATTTAAGCAATCTAACCTGTTGGCCACTGTGTTGTAAGTTTTTGTGGGACAAACATTGTTTGCTGCTGCTTTATGGTAAATGTTTTCAAACTCTAAATTTGTATATGATTTACTTTAATAGATAATGGAAAAAGCAAACATGTTATGGAATAGTTTTCCCAGACAGTCTTGATATTATTTTCAGAAACTGCCTATGCCAATGTTTCTATTTTTGTTTTAGAGAATAATTAAATTGTAATGCCTAAGGCTATCTGAAATTGTATCAGTAAAGTAAGTCGCCAAAGTTAAATGTGTCACTGCATGAGGGATGGCACAGAGAAAATAGAACAGTAATATCGGAATTAGTCTTCTAATTAGCTTAGATTCATTGTTGTCTCTAGTTGTTGAGATATATGGTTCCTAGAGCTTAGTAGAGAGAAAAACAGCGGGAGATGAATGTAACAGGGATGTGTACACATAATGCCGAATGGCATGCGTGATTTAATATCACTATTTTGAGTCTGAAAGTATACTGTTTCTTTCAATACCTCCTTTTCTTCTTCTTGTCTCAGATTTTTTAGTTCTCCTTTTTGATCACTCATGTATCTAAAAAGAAAGGTTCTTCCACCCCCATCACCATTAGTTCAGTAAATCTAGGTGTCATCTGCCTAACAGCGTAATGAGCAGTAATAGCTCATAATGACCGTAATGAGCACTAACAGCTGAACATGTCAAATATACTGGAAAAAAGAATAGTTCCCTATGGAACTCCAGCCTCCTCAAAGTGGAGTTACAAAGTGCTACTGTAGATAGCAGTGAACTACTGAACTGCAGTGCAACCACAGCTTGTTCCAAAAAATCTTTTATAGAGGAAGCCAACTTATAAATGACACTTTTTGACATTATATTCATTATAAAGTGAGATTTCTCAGAGGATTTTGAAACAAAACAGATATTTAAGTTTCCAATCAAACCTGAAGGGCAAGTCCTTTTTATCAGGGCAAAACCACAATGCAAATCTAACCCTGGCCACAGGGCAGCACACTGATTTAGCTTCTGATAAAGGTGCAGCGGAATTTTATAAGAACATTTGAGGTGCTTAAGGTAGGATGTGACCTAACACATTAGTCTCTTACCCTATCTCTACAGCACAAGCAGGTCTTGGGAGTAACTGCAGATAGGCTGCATGCCATTCCCACTGCAGCGTTCGCAGCTGCAGATGTCCCAAATGAATTTACCCGATTTATCTTACACAGAAGTTTGTTGATTTTGCAATTCTTGTATTTCAAGCCTTTGGGAATATTCTGACATTTTGTAATTTTTTTGGCTTGATTTTACTGATGCATCACAGAAAAAGATCTAGATTTACCTGGAAAAACATCATCATGTTTCCCCAGATACTGGATGACACTCCATGCAAGAAGTAGTGACAATAACACTACTTTCTTGTAACATGGTCTTTTACACCTCTATAAAAACTCAGCTATATTTTGATACATTCTATTCATTTTTTTCTTTTTGTTTTACTCCTTGCATTGCTTTCTGAGTTACTCATTGTCAGTCTTCTTCCTACTGAAATGTTTTAACTCCACCAGTCTTGCAGCAGAGTTTTAAATGAATCCATATCTACCTTGTATGCCACAGGCCAAGGCAATGTTTTATAAAACTAAAGACAGGCTCTTTTTTTTTTTTTTTTACTATTTTCAGAGAAGCCGTGCTTTCTCTCAGGTCATGTGGGAAAATAACGAAAGCTGTGACTTCCAAAGAGAAAAATGCAATTGTTTGTATCTGTTTACAAACTGATCGGCTATGTAATTTTCCCTTATGTATGAGACTATGAAATTAAAATGCAGTGCCTGGTTTTCAATCCTATGGTGAACAGAGTCAGCAAAATTGTTGGAAAAAATGTGATGTGTTATCAAGTGTTTCCTGAAGTAGATTTTGGGCATTGAAGATGTTACTGAAGTAATGCTCTTGCCTAAAATTGATGCAATTTTCTTTAGCTCAAGCCAACAACTGAAGTATTCATCAAGTTTTTAAGTACATGAATATTTTTCTCAGTAAGTGGTCCAGTTTGTTTCACCTCAATTAATTGCATTCATGTGGATATGTTTGCCACATCAGGGCCCAAGAGTTTGAGTATCAACATCTGTCAAACAACAAGGAAACACAAGGGAATATAAAAAATATCACTTTACTAATCAGTAAGAATAGCAAGCCCAAATGTCATACTATTCTAAAAAGCAATGTCGCTGAGACCTGATGGTGAATACAGCCAAGCTTTTGACTGCACCAGCTAAGTGCACGCTGTGCAGAAACAGACTGAACTGATTTTGGCAAACATCTTCCATGAAACCTATGTAGGTGGAGACTTTTTCAAGGAATACTCGTCTGTATTGTTTCTGTAATGGGAAAAATTGTGGCTGATTTCGTAACAATTTTTTGGTTTAGATGCTATGTAAAAGAAGAAACCAGAAACTTCTCTAAATACTAAGAATTACTTTCTATAGAGTAATCACTGTATCTGCAATGTTATTCTTATCCTTAATTAGATCAGTCACAGAAACAGCCTTATGAGAAAGACAGTGTGCCTCCTCTGTGCTGACTGCAGAAGAGGTGTGTCTGTACTTGCATGTATGTGTTTTATATATAACTATATGTGCATACATTCAGGCACACATATAGGCTACAGTTATTATGCAGCAACACATGGCATATACTTGAGGTATAACATCACTTTATAAACCACATTGGATCTTTATGTTTTCCTCATAAAATATATATGACACTTCTATCCTGGGTGAGATAGAAGAAAAGAGATTTTCCACATGTCCAGCCCTGGGCCCGTGAGAGGCAAAGATGGCAATCCCACCTAACGATCTGTCTATCTGAAAACACTGGCACAAAATAGCCGTCTGACAGGATGATCAGCGTGCCACTAGTTCAAGTATCTCACATGCTGCTTTTGCAAATCCATCAGCCTACGAGAAGACAAAACATAATTTTCAGGAAATGGGGAATCTTTAAGAAAAATATTGTAAGCCTTTCAGACAGTCGGAGAGGGATGCCTTTTAGAGTTGTATTTAATTTATAATTAAACTTATTATTTTTTAGAGAAGTATAGGTCCCTCCAGAATTTAAATAAGGTACTTTAAGTGAAGTAATCTATAATTAGAGGATCCAAATGTTTGATATGACATTTATCTTTTTTCCTTTCTTTTCTTTTTTTTTTTTTTTTCCCACTTCACAGATAACCATCTGCTTTAGAGCAGTTTTTCACACACTCTTGATTCTGACCAGTAAAAAATCTCTTTTAATAGTGTCCTATTTCTGAAACAGACATGGACTAGGAATGCATAAAAGTGAAGAGAGTTTTAAGGGATGAGTAGAAATGGATGAAGTGGATTCCCACCTGAAATTAAGTTTTACTTTTTACCTATAAATGATTACTTGAAAAATATGGAAATTATACTCAAGCAAAAGAATCTATCCCACAGTGAGTGGTGACCAAATATCAGTTATGTGTCTTTGCCAACAGACAAGTGTCAATAGAAAAAATGGAACAATTTGAATGTTTTGATTTTTGCCCAGAACTGGTAAAGTTAGTAATATCCAGCTCAGACTTCTCTTAATCTCTAGGTTATAATTAGAATATATCAATCTGAAATGTGAAATACTATTCTTTTCACTTTCGAACTGCTGTTGTTAAATCACATGTAAATACAAATTATTAGTCTCTGCAGAGATCACCATAGTGAGTATTCTTTCCTTACTCAGAGTATGTCTGCATGCTAATACTAGTTCCTTCTGTCTTTAAGAAGTATTAACCAGGAAATTTTGATAAATCAAGGGCAACTGCTATCAAAGTTACCAAAGGGACCAGTGTAAAAGAAATGGAACACTGCAGATACAATATATTTTATGGGAAGGAGCACTAGAGTTAGTGAACTTGTAAGGATGTGAGTTAAAATTCAGAGACTTACAAACATGTTCTTTTCCAGCTTTTGACTTCACCATGCTATTTTACGGGTTAAACACTTATCCTGGGATCTTAGTTCAGACAGATAATTTTCTGGTACTTTCTCATTTTCCAACATCAGGTTTGGCTGTTTCCCCTAGGAACTTAAGGGAGAAAGCAGCCTTCCAACTATTACTAAACTGTCCTACACGAGTGCCTTGGTGACACCAGATCTAATGGCATCACATGGCCTATGAGCCACTGGGAAAGATTCTTGCTGTAAGGGCTATAAAATCCTTTCTACAGGTGTTGCTTGCTTACCTGAATGGAAAGCTTCCAATTCTGGGAAAGATGTTGTTTTTAAAAAGAAAGGAAAATAAAAATATAAAATTAAGATCCTGAATGCAGTCAGCTGCAAAGAAGAATGCTCTGTGGTCCAGGTGTTACAGAAATCAAACGCAACCAAGGATGAGTCAGGCCTTAAAAAGACAGCTGAGCAGGTGCTTGTTAGGAAAGCAAAGGTGGTACACCATTGGCCATTTCTAGACATTATTACATAGATTATTTCACATTATCTACTTATCTGCAGCTTTTGACATGTCTGTCTTGGTATTGGGTACGTTGGGACTGTACACCAGCTAAAAAGATCATATTAATGTATAATACTTGATCCTAACAACTTTTGCAGATACTTTTTGACTTCTTGTCATATAATTATTATTCACCTTTTTGAGGCAAAAAATCCATTAGGAATTCTATTAAAGACAGATCGTACACAAACAATTTGTGTTTGTAAGTTGTTTGTACAGACTGGGAAGATTTTGAGGGAGGCAGCGTCGGTTTTGGGTTTTTGTTTGGTGTGTGTTTTGCGTCTTGCTTTTCTTGTGTCCTATGACAGTGCTTAGCTATGCATGCAAAAGGGATAACTTTTCTCCTGACTCATAAAAATGCTTGAGAAAATTACTCGTTTTTTCTTTTTTTTTGCTTTTACATTGGCAAAGAATATACCGAATGGCTATGTTTTTTCCTTGGGCTTTGTTTTTGTTTTGGATTTGGTTTTCTTTTTCCTTTAGGGTAAGTTACTAATAGACTTTGTTTTTTTTCATTTTCCTTCTTCATTTGTTCCTCTTTTATGTTAGTTTTTGGTAATTTGTTTAAGAACAACGTACAAGGAATGGTAGAAAGAATTTTAATGCAGCTTGTTGGTTATAATTAGGAAAAAAGTGGGACTATACTTCCTTCTGTATGTCATTTATAATAGTTTGGGCAATTTGTCCGTGTGATGCTAACTGATTGCCTTTGGGAATGTGGACTCTGCACATGCCCCAGTCAGACTCCAAACTTCTTTTTGAGTTTTTGATTCTGTCTTGCTACTTACCCTCCCTCTTGAACTATGGTGTTAAGGGGCTCCAGCAGCGAATCCTTGACTGAACTGTTGTTACCACTGAAATGTAATTGTGCATGATGGTAAGTTACCTCCTACTGATGACTGAACTGACAAGAATAAAGTTTTCTGGCAATGGATATCTGCCAATTTGTATGAGCTGGTCACTGGAGTCACCTGAAAAAGTCTGGCAGCTTATACAAGGGCAGAACTTGGACTCCTTGGCACTATTGGGAGTTCAAAAAGGTGGGAATCTCCTTGAATCATGAGCTTGATGAGACGAGGTTTCCCCTTTTCACACAACAGAGTCTTTCTTCAGGAAAAAGGCTGAGCTACAAAGAAGTGTGTTGTATTTGGGAAAGCTGTTGTATTCCAGTAGCCTTAGCAAATGTCTAAACTGTCAAGAATTTTATCTCCTCTTTCACACTGAGGTAGCCATATTATGTGCATTTTAGTTTACTCCCAGACTTGCCTCCTGTGTGAGGAAATTCATTTTTCTGAGATGAAATCTAGGTGCAGTTGTCTGGATGTTATTTATTTCAGAGGCTACTGCTCAGAGGCAGTGTGGCTGAGACCACGCCAGCCTGGCTTTTCTGCCCAGTGCTTCCCTGCAGCAGTGGCACAGCACTACCCTCAGATATCTCCACGC
This sequence comes from Scopus umbretta, assembly GCA_013400535.1. NCBI lineage: Eukaryota > Metazoa > Chordata > Aves > Pelecaniformes > Scopidae > Scopus > Scopus umbretta. The sequence continues at coordinate 11,112 of VZTL01005361.1, forward strand.
TGCCGGGACTCACCAAGCTAATTGCTTAGGAAACATGGCAAGCCTCTCATTACAACTCCATCACAGCCTGCTTTTGTAGGTTGTCCTGCTTTCAGCTGGGATAGAGTTAATTTTCTTCCTAGTAGCTGCTGTAGTGCTGTGGTTTTGACTTAGTATGNCGTTAAACCACGACACAGGTTTATGTTAGGTAGGTATCTACCGAAGACCTGAAAAACTCACCTCAGTGCTTAAGGTGCTCCAGCCAGCTCCACTTACTGTAGCTTCCTAGCCTGGTTCTTTATGGTGTTTCTCTGGCTTCTGTGGAGCCCAGGCAATCATTAGACAGCTATTGAGTGAATGAATCAGTTTCCTACCTTCCATTGTAATTAAATGGAAATTTATTGCCTTACTCCATTGCTGTGTCTTTGAAAATCACAGTTTAGGTGCTGTAATAAGGGTGTTTAATTCTCTGGTTGGCAGTATTCTAAGAGAAAGAGGAACTTATTTTAATGGTCCCTTCTGGCCTTGAAAAGATAATTATTGATAAGTATTTGCAGGCACCTAACTTGGAACTTTCCCCTGCTGAAAGTGAGCGGGTACAAATCCTTCACACCCCAACTGCTTATACATTGTCTCCCCATCTTTCCTCCAAAAAATTAAGATCTTTCTCTCATGTACGGACCTGTCAAGCTTCATGAGCTGATCATAAGCCTCACTTGACCTGTAAGACCATCTGATTATACATTCATCCCCACCTCCTGGTCTGATACATGTTCCCACTTCCAGCTTTCATTACTTTGAGAGATCTATCTCTATTTTAACTGAAGGAAGTAGAAAAAACTTCTCATTGCACACTGGGCTTTTTCAGGACATTGCACAGCTCTTTGTCATTTTTCTGATCAGAAAGTTTTACTGCACTTACTGTCTCAAATACTACATGTGTTATGAAAGGTCTAAAGGAAAAATAGACTTTCATACTTAGATATATTTAGATAGAAAAGATTACAGAAATCATACTAAAAATTGAAAAGGTATTATTCACTTCTTTAAAGCATATTAAGTTCATGGATGCCTATTTTTTCCCCTATAAATTAATAGTACTCCCTCTCAAACTCCCAAAAGAAAACTCAGATTCCCACACAATCATGGTTTGTGAATAGCTCAATCCGAGCTGCATTTCTTTGTCAAAAGAATATACTGTTCCAAAATTACATCAACAATAAGGATGGGAATTTTCTTGGTATATTGATACTTGCATTTTTTAATGAGTTACCAATTCTCTGAGTATTATGTAATAGCTTCTATGCATCAATTTTATTAAAAATATCGGGTTTGCACTCCAAAAGAAACATGAGGTAACTAGCATTTTAGAATGCAGTAAAAATGAAATATAAATTTGTGTGAAGGCGACTTGTAAACAAAGTAGTTTCATTATTTTCTATGCATATGCCTTCAGTATAAAAATATGTATTATAGGAACATACTAAAGTTTGATGATCCTTTGGGTAGCCAAGGCCTTTTTCCATTTTCTCCATCTTCCCATCACTAAAGTAATGACCACCAAATGTAATACAACATCTCCAATGAAAAGAGTTTTGAATACAGTTTTCTTCGAAACAAGACATAGTATCTCACGTTAAAAATTTGGTATCCATCTAAAGTTCTTTTTTTAATCTTCTCTCAGAATGATTTCTAAGAACAATTCAGATGCAGGAGACTTGGTATGGAGGCAGTGCGCCACTTAATATCAAACACGAAAGGAAAAACAATCTTTGTAATGCCAGAGAAGGGGATCAGAGTTTGGTTTATTTTGTTTCCTATCCACTTCTTGTTTAAAAATGATTGTGATGTAGTTTCTTGTTCTGTAGAATAGAAATTTGCTAATTATTATACTTGTCGTAAAGCTGTCGCCATTCATTAATATTTATAAAATGTTTTGAGATCTTCAGAGAGCTATGTCCTTTAAGTGAATAATCATTCACTCCAAAAACACAAAGGTATTAATATTAATAATTATTAATATTATTTTTAAATTTACTGTGTTACCTGAATTGGAAAGTATATACTATTTTTCTCTTCACCTAAACAAAGCAAACCAGTTAGTTTTTACCTTTGCATTCTGAAAGCTTTATAAAGCGATGCTGCTTGCAATTTCTTTTCTCAGAATATATCCGCAAATCCAAATAGTAAAAAAAATATTTATTTCTTCTTCTGGGATCTCTATTACACCAAATAACAATACCCTTGGATTTAACTATTATAGTTGTTACAAAAACTGGGCCTCTGTCATACAGAGATTTGATTTGTTTTGTTCAAATACTGCCATTTAGACTGGTATTCACTATATTCCACTTTCCTTTTTCATTCTTGCTGTTTATTAAAACCGGCCATGATTTTTATCATGGGTTATCCTACTGTAAACACACAACTTTAATTTCCAAAGGCATCTTCCTTCCTGAGTGCTATGGTAATCCTCAACCCACACATTATTGGTTTTCATTTCCTTTTGAATGTCAGTTTTAAACCTTTAAGTATTGAGCCCAAATTAATTTTTTATATGGCCTCTTTATTTATCATATGGAGTAAATTGTCTAGAGTAGGTAATTTATGTAGTGCTGGACATTTCACTAGAACAATATCTCTGAGAAAAAAAAATTCTCCCCTTTTGCTTGGTTCCCACTGTAATAGTATTTTAGAAATAATTTAGGTAAGATTAGCAAAGGTCCTTCGACAAAACTTTGGGTAGTACTTTGGGAACAGAAAAGCATGCTCTGTAAGAGATATTAATTATTAGAGAGTATGTTAACTTCATGCTTTCTGTTTATGGATTTGAATACACTGCTTACGAAAGGTCTTGAGTTTACTAACCCTGCAGAATGGCTATTTATTCTAAGACTGGTTCTTGATCAAGAAATCACAGTAAAAGCTTCCATAAAGCATCCTCTCACAGGGAAGCAAACTGATTTTGAGAGATTGTGTTTAAAGGGAAAAATGTAATTAAGACAAAAATCATCAACACCTGAATGTTTATTCTTCATCAGTTCCTGCTGTGATGGTATATTTGCAGTACGGACACTTTGGCAATATGAAATAAGAAAGGTCATTAAAGAAATTTACACAACTAGCTGAGTATCACAGACAGTGGGTCATGCATTCATATAGCTAGCCAGGAACTGGACAGGGCTAATTAAGAGATTTGGTAGATTTTATTCCAATTAGTATTAATAGCAACACTCCACAATTAAACTGTTGAAGATTAAGAAAGTTTGAAGCTAGTGAAATAAAAATATTGCATGAATACTTATTGGCTTTAAAGCTTGCTTTCTAGAGAAAACAAAAGTTTCCTCAGTGTCCTGTAAAGATTTTTCTGTGCTTTCTACAAGCCAAAGTTTACTACAGATTTTATTTTTATCAAGTTATTCCTGTAAATTCTAATTGTTCTCTCCTCATCGGAGACCTGTTGGTATGCAACACCTTAATAAGTGTGCGATAGGGAAATCCCAGTTAGTTGCATTTAGAAGTAAGGTACTCTAAAGTTTGCACATCAGAGATTAGAAGATGCTAACACAGATGCAGCATCTAGCTGTGCAGTGGGCTTGTGTTTGGAGATGAAGGGACCATTACTGTGGAGCCAGTTGGCTGTTGTGTCTGGGTCAGAGGAAAAGTTTTACTTGATTTTTTTATTAATTTAATGCACTGAACTCTACCCAAAACGTGTTTTGAACTCTTCCTAATTCTGTCCCATAAGGCCATGCAGCTGTTGTTGAAAGGGAACTGTAGAATCATCATAGAATGATGAATGAAATCCCAATTTTATTAATTGCTGTTGTCAGTCGTGGGGCTCTTTTCTTCTGGAATTTTTATGTTTGAAACCAACATAACTGGGGCTGTTGTGGTGTTCTAAAACAATCACTTTAGCTCTGCCACTGTCTGCGGACTTCATATCTCTCACCCTAAATAAAAGAGAAGCTCTGATGAACAAAAGCTAAAGGAAGAATAGATGAAGAAAATAATAGAAGGTGAGTATTATAGTATCTATATAATCTTTAACACACTACAGTTGTACTAAATTACTGATATACATTATTTAAAACAAAAGAAATGAGAGCAGAAGGTATAGGTCATTCTGATATTCTTTGTTAGAAAGATGACAGACTGCCAAATTGCAATTTTAGACATAGAGCATTTGAGTGTTGGTCAGGAATTCCAATATACCCCTGCTTTGAGTTGTGAATCTAGCTGGAAAAATCACCTTTGTCCCTCAGTTGTGGAAATGAGGCACAAGCATAGGTTAATAAATTTGTTGCAGTTCATTGCTGTGACAGCTAATAGATGTATATATTGGCAATTTGCTTAGTAGATTATCATTTACTGACACTTTTTAAATTAGAATGTGATCTTCCATTGTCTTTAATCTATTTGCATCATGGATGACAAATTTCTTTCCTTAAGGGTAATCCCTTATTATCATAAAATAATTTTACCCAAACTGTTACATGAAGAGAACACCCAAAACTGTAAGCATTTAAAATCCTGGGATTTTGCTCTTTAAAAGCCACATCATAAGTGCTGATTTATCATAGTTCTTAGAGCAATACTTTTTCAACTGTAATCACATTTTACACCAATTATAAAATGGACTCTGTTTTGACTCTCCAGATCTCTGTTATCATGATAGATAGATATCTGTCATAGGAAACTATTTCTTTTTGCTAGTCAGAATAATATTACTGGGACATACAGTGTAACACATTCCTTCTAAGCTTCAGGAAATGATTCTGGCAGTACAAAAGATTACAACGTTCACATCACACAAGAGTGTCCTCTGATTTTGGGTGGTCAGCTTGAAACCTAGGGGAGATTCCTGGAGATGTTATCTTACCATCATTTCAGCTGAAGTCAACACAAGTGGGAAGTGCTCAGTTATGCTAAAAGTCACTTTTGTTGCCTCAATTGACTTTGTGCTGTCATAGTAGGGAATCATGAAACTTGAATGTATAAAGTAGCCATACCCAGTAATGTTCAATGAATATTCATTTAGTACAAGCCAATGAATACTTCTTAATTTCTCTATTTTCTGTTTCCTGTGCACACAACCGAACTCAGCTAAGGGAGCAGAAAGCCCAGTACAGAACCTGAACAAGGACCGAGTGAAGCATCCTCAAAAAGCCAGGGAAACATAAGGGGCATTAACAACATGAGTAACACATGGACTCTTCAGGCTGCTAACTTTGCTGCTCTGGAAAGATAAGTTAAAAATTAAAACCAAAATTGTCCTACCTAAAACCTAAAAATCTAAGAAGCAGCTGCAAGCACTTAAGAGATGCAGAAATAAGAGCAGTAGGCAAGTGGTTTATATGGAAAAACACACATCATCTTCTGCTTACATGCATAGCATGACACAAAGGCAAAACACCTTATCTGTACCTGCTGAAAGAGCAGACACCCACTGGGAAGTAAACAAAATGCATTTCACCTCAGTGTTTTACCATAAACAACTCACTCTCACAAGATGAATGTTCAGTTCTTGCTCACATTAGTTCAGATGACTATCACTAGCTTGAAAATGGTATGTGCCATCATGCCTCTTACTTTCAACGGTTCATAAGATGCTTTAAGTTACAGAAAGAAATATTCCATTTCTTCACAAAGAAAGCATTTAGAAAACAAATGGAAAAGAAGTAAGAGTCTCGTTTTGTTTGACTTGGACTCTAGCTTACATAGGCTCCAAGGAATGTGTCGTAGTGAAAACAGTAAATTAAAGATGAAATCATATGAAGAAATGTCATCTGGTGCTTCAATGGAAAAGAAAAAACAGTGTCACATATTCTCTCAGTTTCCTCCCTAGATACTTTTTTAATGATGTGAAACTCGGAGCTGAGCTGTCCTCAAAGGTCATGGAAAGGAAAAGAAAATATTTTCCTATTGAAAAGGGCAGTAATTTTCTTAAATTCTCCTTCACTGGCCTGATTTCTCCCTGCTTTTCAGGTGAGACACCTTTGAGTAGCAGCTAGTAAAAGTAGCATCTCGGGAAGGTTTTATCTGATATTAAATATTTGACTCTCCTTTAACAGCAAAGTCCTGCAAATGGTAAGTAGTTTGGCAAAATAATACCTAATTTGACATTATAAAGCTCAGAAAAATAATTCTAAATGTGGAAGGTATGGAAATATATAAGCTTCCCTTGGCAAAACCAAAAAGCAACCCCTCCTCCCCCAATGGCTACATTTGCTGTCGTAGAGCATTTGTCTTTAGTAATTATGGGCATATTGCAGAATCAGCAAATGTGAACAAAAGACGTGATTTGGTCTGCGCTCTGATCTTGTTTTTCATGTTCTTTTATATATATATATATACACATAATGATGAACTTCAACTATATAACACAATGCAACATACTGATGCGTCTGATGAAGCTTATGAAAACATTATTTTTTTTAAACAGTATATTCACTTTGTCAAAATCGATAGCAACTAGACTCATTAATAGCCAAGGGGAAACAATAAGAAGTGGATGTAAGCTGATGTATTTGCCTCTTCTAACAAAGTGAGCTGAGCTTTGTCAGCATGTGTAAGCAAACCGAAGCCTCGTTTTGATAATAATATTATATTTTCATAATTTTGGCTAATTCAATTACGTTAGCATTATGAAGTCATGTAACCATTGTAACTGAATCGGTGTCAGAAATCAGCTGTTACTACAGTTAGGGACTTACGACAGAAGAAACCGAAATACCCAAAATTAAGAGAACAGTTTAAATTCTCCCATGCAGAATTTATTGTGAACTATTAACTGGGGACCTATCTTAGAAATAAATCTATTTCCTCAGCATATCCATCATTTCACTAATTGTTTTACATTTGCACTATTGTCATCAATTCTGGAATGCTATTACCATATATATATAAATACAGATACACACACACACATTTGTCAATCCCAAATTGTTAATTTTATGCACTTAAATGATCACATTGACATGCTTACCTAAAATTGTGCAGTGAAAAAATTGGTTCAGTGAAAATCCATTTCATTGGAAAATCTGCTTTAAAATACTAAATTCTAGTACTCGTGATTCATCCACTTAAAGTGGTTGTTTTGAAAATTACTCTAACAATGCAATTTTAAGTTTTTTATCTGGATTTTATACTGACTTTAGCTTAAGTTTGCTTTTTTCTAGCTGCCACTCTTGTAAATCAGCCGTTGTGTCATATGGAGGTCGTGACAGTTTATTTCTGGTTTGTTTTACCAACTTTAATAGTAATTCTCAGCCACAGACTATGAATAGTCAGTAGTTCTATTGATAACATATACAACAAATAGAATTTAGTGTTCTCAAATAGAATCTGTACAAAAAAAAATTTAGTCCACTGCGATTGAGGTCTGCTTTTACGTGGAAAATTTTCAGAATCAAAGAGCACTTTGGGTCTAATTACCTTTCCTTGGCCTTATTGCTGTCACGTTGATGTGTGTCATCATAACACTCAGAGAGGCAGGACAGTCTGCCATGTCTGCAAAAGTTTTAGGCAGCTTGTCCCTAATTACACAAAAATTTGGCAGAGGATGCGACCAAAGTTGCATCTCCTGACCTCTGTGCTAGAACTGTAGTCTTTCAAGAGATGTATCTTTCCACTGACACCACCAGAAAGTCATCAGGTGACTTTGAGATGCATTGCATTAAGACTGTCAAAGCTAGTTGCTTGTGAAGCTCATTTATCTAAATCAAGGGGTTACTTTAAGCATGCCAAAAGGATAGGAAGTATGGCTTGTAGTCTTTGCTCATTTTATTTTATTCTCATCCTTCCTATTATCTTGTCTTGTAACCTTGGTTAAGTCCATTAACCTCTTTATGACTCTGTGTCACTTCCCATGTGTTGTCCTTTTAGATTTAGTCATTAAGAGCAGGCATGTATACACAGTACGTAGCACAACGGGGCCCTTAATGTTACTGCAGTAGAAATTGCGGATAATTGAAGTAACCTATCAACAGTCAATAAGCCAACACAGAACTACCCAATGATCCATGCCATTTAATTTTCAATCTAGTTAATGTTTTAATTACTTTACTCCCCCTCTTCTGCTTAGTGTTGTCACTGTATACATAGGAATATTCAACTTTGTTTCTGCATCAAGCAACTGACTACGCTATCAAGGTTTGAACATAGGGCATAGGTGGGCTGGGACTCGATTTGAATGAGCTGATATTGTCAAGGTAAAGAACATTCCCTAGAGAAAGGCTTTTTATTTATGACAATTTAACTGTAAGTGTTTATTCTTGTTGAGTATTTAGCACCACACCTTTCAAAGGAGTTAAAAACCACCAGGGCCCTATTGGGTGCCCAAATGCAACAATGGATCATATGGCCATTTGAAACAGCAAATGCAATCTTCCTTGTTACAAATGTCACCACTCCATTATGCCCTAAGTGGTTGTCTCCATCTTCTCTAACAATCTATCAGAACAAAAATTCATTATACTTCACTTCTTTTATCCGATTTTTTGATAAAACAAAGGGGTTTTTCCATGCTTTTCTGAAGTAATGCATGCATTTTAATTAAGAATGAGAATTTGTGCTTTCTTAGTATTTTTTTTGGTTTAATTTTCCATTTTTAACCTCTTATGCTACTATTTCTTGATATTAATATTTATAACACAAAGTTCTATTTAAAATTAATTCATTATCTTATCTCTATTTGTATGTCTTTAAAAGAAAAAATAAATATAAATTCACGAAGGAAAAGCCAAGAAGATTAAATAAAGAAATGAATAGCTGGATTAATTTCTTTTTCTATATATCCTTTATTAGGTCGTTTATTGTTCTAATATTTACTGGTTGGTTTGTTCTCCCTTTGCTATGTGTTATTTCCTTTAAATGGTTCACTGTTTTTATTAAACTACTGAGGGAACTACCCATACGTTACAGAACTGGATAAGGGTAACACCCACCTGGTTCACCTTGTTCAAACCAAGAGATTTGTCTTTGCCAGTATCCTAATGTGATCTTTGTGTTTTTATTAATGCTATGTAAATCCCATATTTATTTGCAGAGGAAGGCCCATATAACTTCTTGGGGTCACTTAATAGACAGCAGTCCAGAGCAAGCTTTTAAATCCAGTCTTATCATCTCTTTTACAGCAGTTTTTACTTCTACAAAACTTTGTAAATCACTACTTGAAATTCTCAGTGTTTATGTGCATATTTGCACCTTTTGGTGTAAATTAGTATCTCCCCAGTTAAGGCAATCTCCTGCAATGATGGATTACGGGAGCAGTTTAAGGATATAGCCTCAAACGCTTTATGTGCTGTTTCTGTCGATAAGGAACAGGTTCCCTCCTGAAGCTTCCCACCCAGAAATACTTAGGTAACTTGTACTTAATGTATTTAATTTAGAATAATATCGTATCTAGATTAATTGATTGGTTATGTTTGAAACTGATTATTCCTCTCAGTTTGCAGCATGAAAGACTTGGGGGAAAACATCTAGCAACTTTTGAATGGTTAACAGTATTTAAATTTTCAAATCCCTGATTCTCATATTTGAGTCATTCTTATTTTGAAGAGCAGGTTCACCTGTGTAGTCCATATATCCACAGTTAGTGGCTGAGGCCACAGAATAACTATGGAAGACTAGAGCAATGTGGCCCATTTCTGTCTTATGTAAATTGCTCTTGTCACAAAAGTATTCTCCTATGATGGCCTTCCCCTAAAGCGAGAGTTCTGAAACTTTTTAGAAACTCTGGCCTCTATTTTTTTTTTTTTCCAAAGATAGGTCTGGGTGCCAGTTTAAAAAACTAAAGTCAGTTGACAGTGTGGTTGGGCTGACAATATGATTGAACCTAAAAAAAATGCATCCTGTAGGTCAGAAAGAAAAAGCTGTGGACTATTCCTAGGTCTGTTCACAGTAAGTTGAGAGCCACTTTTCTGAGAGGAAACACCAATCTTAATCTTTACATCACGTTACAAATAAGTCAGGAATGTTGTTTTGGTAGCTTCCTCCTTTATTCCAGCTCAGTTCCATTCCTAAGGACAAAAAGAACATCACATCCTATTTTTGGCCTTCTCTAAAATGTATCTAGAGCCCTTGAGTTTCCTGCGGCCCAGCAGCAATGACCCTCGGCGCGGTACTTCCAAACGCTTGGGGTGAGCTGTTGTGGCTGCAGGGCATGTACCAAGACAGCTCCTTGTCCCCCTGAAAGCCCCGCAGCTTGCTTCTAGGACTTTGGTCTTTTACTGCAGCATGTGTTAAATTTTAGCAAACAAATAGAAGATCTTCAAGCTGCTTACTGTTTTAATATTTCATCATTTTTTTTTTCCCCTCATAAATATAGATGCAGTCTAAGCATGGTGAGAATAGAAAAATCAGCAGGTATAACATTCTGCCCCAGTCAGTGGAACTGCTTTATGGCACCTGGGCTTCCTTTGTAAGCTTTATTACATTATGGTACTCTACAGCATACCATTAAAGTAAATTCTGGTCCCTGTTTGCAGTTCATCCTGCTTTTTCACAGAGATTTTTTTGTATTTTCTTGACTAAATTGGTTATTACAAAGAGCTTTTAGGAAATCATACTATTAATAAAGTACCTAGTAGTTTCATGAAAAATTATCTACTCTCCTGTCAGCACATTATGGTTTGTATGGAAAACCAAAAGCAAATGTGAAGGACTGATTGGGCTTTTAAGACCTTCCGCTTCAAGACTAAGGACTGTATGCAAATGTCGCAAACTCGGTAGTGCTAGGTGCACAACCTGGCTATTGGCATGTCAGCGTTTTCATACCTGATGTCAATGGATTTTCATAATGGAGTGCAATTGGAGTGTTAATGATGCTTGATGGTTCCCTTTTTAATTACAGTTTCAAGAAGGCAACCAGCTTGCAACTAATTTAATGTATTTCATGCTGAGTTTTGAATCATTCCACTTTATTAATAAAAATCTCTTGCGATACTCTAGCTGTATAATATGTCAATACTTTAGAACCCAAACTTAATTTGTCTAAAAGTTGTCAAGAAAAATTCCACACAAATGCTTTTCTGTATCCCTCTAACTAGCATTAGCACAATTTCAGCTTTTTACTAGTTGTCTTGAATTTCCTCAGTATCCAAAATGTACTTAATATATTTTGATAATATAATATATTTAACATATATGGCCCAGTGTGGTTCTCAGGCAATGGTTTTAGTCCTCCTGTATGAAAGCTGTCCCAGTAACTTTCTGCTTGTTTATGCTGGGAAGGATTTTTTTCATCATATTCCTATATGGCAATGCACAGTTGGTTCAAAATCCAGAAACAAAATACTTGCTAGGTTCTTACGTATTTTCATCACGATTATGGTAACTGTTCAAAATCTTTATATCAATTTTGGGATTCCTTTCATCCCTTACATACTTCAAAATATTCTGCCATCCTAACCAAATCTGCTAGCCCTTGATTTTATATCCTTTGGTTTCTATTGCTAGTTTCCTTGAGACCCTACCCATAGGTTTATATTTGTTACTATTTATCCCCCCCCATTTGCTCTAGTAATATTTTTTTACATTGTCTAAATAGCTGCATTCCATTTTGCTTTGAAACATGTTGGTTTGCTTTGTTGTCAATTTTTAGAGAGTTGTGTTTTGTAATTATTGGTTTCTGTTTTTGAGCATCTAGGAAAATGCTCCTAAGCAGATCCCAATTATAATTCATGGTTTTCCATTTAAATTGAGCATCTACTAAGCTATTCTCAGGGTTGTGTTTTTTTTCCTGCTTTGCTTTTTCTCCTGAGCGATTTGGTTTGTAATTATTTTCAGCTTTATGGAATTAGCCGTTTTAAAGGAAAAGGAATACAAAATAAACTCCGAATTTTGTTCTGTTTGCTTATAACAAACTATATGAGGTTGTAGTCACTGGCAACAAAGTTACCATGATTTCTTTTGCTTTCCTTGATTTGTGAAGACCATGGTTATAGACCTCTGTGAAAACGATCTGGCTTAAAAATTTTAATTTTTTTTTCCTCTGTTTGCAAGCTAGATTATTTCACATGCCCAGTTCAGATATCCAAATCACAGGAACAGATGATTTGCCCTAACTCAGGAGCAGTAATCTTTTCCAGAAAGTTCTGAATGCAGCTCAGGTTGAGAAAGAGAAAGGAAATGAAGGGAGGAGGTGGTAACCTTTTACATCAGACGTGCTTTCCTCAGAACAGTATCCTGCAACCACAGCCTAATAGAGAATCCCCTCACGTTAGAAACACATTTTTGAGGTAGGAGACCTTCTCCTATAATTTCCAAAGTTCCATTTTATTTCCAGCAGCGGGGGATTTTCAGAATTTGACCTCTCAGGTTTAACTCTCCCATGATTATGTGATTGCTTCTGTACATATCGCAGTTAGGTGTTGATGTATCCCTTCATTATGGCCCCTGGGGCGTTTGATGCAGTGTAGCAGATGTCAACAGGGCCCTCATCTTCTGCTCAGCTATAATATGTATCCATGAGAATTCCAGATCTTTTGTTTCCATCATTTAGGGTCCATTAGTCAAACAGAACCCTTTTTTAACAGCTCTCCCATGGAAAAAGACGACGTGATCACGCAGTGTTATGTGTGCTTCTGACTGTCTCCTTTCTCTCTGGAATCTTTCCAAATAGATTTGGCATATAAGTGGCAGTCTCAACAACAAGTGGTTTTCTATAGTTTGGGCTCATATTAGCTAGGAAAACAGTTTCCCAAGTAGAAAAAGGAGACTAGGAGTGCCTAGCCTATGGGAAAGGCTTATTAGATGACAGTGAACCCTCATGGGAGAGCTTTTATAAATGGTGAGCTGTGAAAATGTTCCAGCTACAGCTGATGTCATATTGGATGACATCAATCATTCACAAGAGGAAGATCACTAAGAGACCAGGCTTCATTAGTTATTATACTCACAGAATTACTTATTGACATAGAATATTATTATCCCTTCCCATTGCCCATCAGTCCCCTCTAAAGAGTTTTTTTAACATTACTTTTCCAATTATATTCTTCCCACTAAGTTTCAGTGGTTACATTTGTGTTCATAAAGAGGCAATTCCAGTGGTGCTTCTCTATTTTTCAGGCACCTCACAGGGATGTCTTCTTTCCAAATTCTACAAAGTCTTGAATATATTCTGTTCTCAAGATCTCTCTTAGACCTAAATTAATGCTCCTTTTGCTCTTTTTCCCCCACTTCCATTTTCCCATTTGCTGTTTTTTAGAGAAGTTTCTGGCTCCAGTGAGTCCATGAGCTTTCCACCAAGTACCTGTCCTTACAGGTCCCACTAACTGCTGTGTCACCGCTATCTGGGAGTCCAGATGTTTCTAGGATGTGCTGGTACTGTGCATGTGTTCTATGCACTTCCACCTCTTCCACAGTGAGGACGTGAAAGGTTTATCGGCCCCAACTCCTTCTCAGAACCCATAGTAATAAGTACAATATTTTTACTTTGCTGGTTCTTAAGGGTCTTATTTAAGTTGAAATTAGGAGGTGTTGGGAGGTTTAGGGGTCCTTTTTGGAAAGCATCATGTAAATCACTTTTGAGTTAAATTCAGTGAAGAGTCATGCTGGGCTAGCAGAGAAACCAGGACAAGTATAACTGTGTTAGTACAGCTCTGTCTGGGTTAAGTAGCTTTACTGAACAGCAGGGCATAGGAGGCTGATCAGAGGACTGTGCTAATTCAGTTAAATCCTTTTCCATTTTGGAAATGTCACATTTAGAGCTAGTATATTTCTGTGTAGTGCTGTATTTTGTCATGCAAACATACCCTGATAAATCTTTCAATTCTAAGGTCAGTGACCCATTCACAGATGAAACCACATTTTTCCCAACTAAAACTTCCAGACAGCATTGTACAGAATAAAATACAAAGTGATGAACCCAGACCCAATGGCTCTGCTTTTAGCTGATGCCTATTCTGTATGTATATGTGTGAAGGTAAGTATAATGCAATGACAAGCTTTTAGAGCCTTCTAATCTACATTTTTCTTACCCAGAAATATATGAATAGGAGCCTGACTTCATCTTCTGAATCCAAAAAGCACATGTCTTTATCCTATGCTTTTAAGCATACTTTCATTTTCGCTCATTTGCAGTTTGTTCAATTTTTTTGAGAGTTCTATGCATACATCTCGGAGCAGAAGGGTGGCTTTTATTTTTACCTGGACTATTTTATTCTCCATATTCCAGAACAACTGCTTCTATAGCAGGAGGGCACAGATATCTATATAGCTCTAGAAAATCTATGGTTATGAGAGCTATTCAAAATTTTTCTCAGTTTTTTTCTTTTCCTGTATTGCCTCCTGTACAATTCTTTTTTGTATACTTGGGAAAGTGCTGAAACCCTTGTGTTTTACCCTCAATATTAGAGATCTTCCACTGAACAGAGTGTTCATTTTGAGGTAGAAATAGTTCTTATTACAGCTTCTGTTCAAATCCCAAGTTCAGGTGTATGATCGTGGCAAGGATTTGTGTTGGTTCTCTGCATGTGTGTGTTTAATGTTATAGCAGCTGAAAATGAGATGCTTTCAATTTTCACTTTCCGAAGCCCACATAAGCAAAGGGATTTATTTTTCTTGATTGCTTAATTAAGTAGGATGCTCACTATGGAATGCTGAATATTCCAAATTCTTAATAGCTTAGCAAGTTTTTAGAAAACTTCTGATTTGATGTGAATAGAGTCAAACAGAGGAAACTTAATTTCTTTAACAAAATTCAGTTTGGAGGGCCTTTAAGAACTAATTAACTAAATTAATTGATATTGGTTTCACTGGAGCAGATGACGATAGCAGTTGTGTGTGTTGCACTCTTGCCACTCTTATTCTTGCAATACAGAGCTTGTGTTTTTGTGTTTTGGGTTTTTTTATGGTAGAGGTCATATTATGAAAAGAAGTCTTCTAAACGCCCAAATACTGTCTGCTTACTTAGCAGAATGCCACTACCAAGCTTGCACAAACTACAGAAAGCGTGTCTGCTTTTTTTTCCACCATCTTAAGCGGCACAGGTGTAACTTTGAAAATGATTCTGGGGGTGTTTGGTAAGGACACAGTAACTATTACTAAGTGGTGCTTCTGCAGAATTGATTCTTGAAGGTACACTTGGAAGATTAAATTAAAAAAAAGGATTAGACTGGAAAAATTCTGCAGACATAGGGAGATGGATCTAATGATGAATGCACAATACTTCAAGAGTGTTAAAGAGAGGAAAGTGTTGAATGATTACACTGTGAAGCAAGATCTGTTCAATGCATTCCTTGGGGGTTGTGCAGGGATGCAGTTCCCTTAGGAAGACGCCAGAGTTTGAGTTACAGACGACTGAAGCTGCTATCTTTAAAAGTATTTAAGGACACAAGCATACACAGATACATACAAATATATAAACCAGCAAATAATCTATTGTGGTCAGAGAAGTAAAGCATCACACATTTCCTTTTAAATCTTTTTTACCTCCATTTTATCCATAAGCTTGTTTAAAGTCTGTTATTTTCTCTTGTGACATCTATGTTTCCTGGATGTCTGGAACTGCTTCTGTTATTAGCAGTCTAGATTCCCTTTTTTCTTTCCCTTTTCCTCTTACTTTTATTCTTTCATTCTTTCTTCCTACTATTTAATCAACTCTACTTTTTTTCCTCCATCATCTCTCCCCTCATACTTTGTGCTTTGAGCTCTTAGCTACAAATACAAGATTCAAAGGGCAAATCTATTAAAAGAAATGGCAGTAGCTTTATGGCTCTCCCAGGAAAGAAGAGAGAGTTGTTTCCCCTCCTCCCACTCCAGTGATTTCACCTGGGAAGCTGACAGTTCATTTGCACAAATATACTTTCTACTTCCCCCGACTGAAGGAGCTAACGGTGTCAGTAAAATTCTAGGCTGTACCCCACTCAACACAAGAACTGCAGGAGCCCTTAATACCTTCACAAGATTGTCCATTAAATAAACAAACAAATGAATGCCTTTGGTTAACATGACTGCCCTTTCTGCTTGCTGTTCCTGTGTTTTGGCTTTATGTAATGGACAGGAGCCCAGAGTAAATTTCCATCAGAGGAAAGCCTTGTCTTTAGTGTTTCCAAGATGCCCCCAGCAAAGCTGTTCCATGTAGGAAGGTACCTACCTTGCAGAAATAATTTTCTTTTGTTGTGTTTTCCCTGTATTTGCTCAGGGCTAAAGCCTTGTGCCATCCTTTAGGTTTTCAGCGTTTTTACTTTTTTAATACCTCCCACAACTTCAGTTTCTTCTGTTGTTTCCTGTTGGGCCTTTGATGACTTGTGCATTGGCATTGCAACTGAGAAGTTTCAGAGACTCTGAAGTGATGCGCACTTTTTCCTGCAGGATGGTTTACAAAATTGCCCAGTAAAAATAACCTCAATCAAAACTGTTTGATTTCAGAGTTCAGTTTCAAAACTGAGCATGATCAGAAAGGTAGAGTTAAACAAAAAATAATTATAGGGGCTTTCTCCTCTGCAAAATATGACCTTGTAATATGTTACCCTAAACTGATCATGCTATGAATTACTCGTCTTGTATTGTAAACACAATAATCCTATCAGCACTGAGGTTTCAGTTCCAGCTTGGCTTCCTGGTTTGCTGGGGACTCTAAAAGGTCTCAGCATTGTCATCCCTGCATACCTGTTCTGCTATACTTTCTTATTGTGTGCCTACAAATCTACACAATTGCGACACTATGAATATACTTTGAATTGCTTTTACCAGAGCTGCATCCCAAGAATTTTCCTTGAGCAGAGGCAATATTTGCCCCGGGTGCTCTTTCCAGCCATTTTACAGAAATATGAATACACTGCAAAAATCGGTGCTGGTCTTAATTTTGAAAACAACTTGCTATATAGGTTCAGTATAGTAGAGCACTTAAACGCAGCCCCAAACTGAATGTTTCATGAGCCCCTGGCCTCCTTACTGATACTGAAAGTGTATTTTCCAACAAGGTTCTGCACCTCGTCACATGCCAGGTATATCAAAAGAAGTCTTACTGCTCGCCATTGCGTAGCAATCACTTCTTTAAATTGGTAAATCTTCATGCAGAAAGAGGAAAAAGCAGTCAACATTCCAGTAATTGTTGTTTCTCACTGCAGAAGGGGATTTACAAATAGTGCAACAATGTTGAAAGTAAAATTATTACTAGGTGCTCTGCTGTGAGTCCTAGCAAGCTCTTGCCTAAAACCTTATCGACCAGAAGTCCACAATAATGCTTTATGAATGTAATGTAACTTCAGTTGTAAAAATCTGTTGCCGGAATCAGAGACAGAGATGGAGGGTTTCATCGAAGAGATGTACTAAAAGTCCAACCTACAACTATTATTCTTAAAGAAGCAGACATAACCCAATATCGATGTCCAGTCTGTTACACCTAACAAAGCTAGTTTATTTTTGAAGCAGTTTATTAATGAAGGCAGAAATAACTCAGGGGGGAAAACTGATGATGCTTTCAACAGGAAATTAAAGTAGCAACATAAGTTATGAATATGCAATTTATTTTCAATTGATGAAATTTAATTTGAAAGATAGAATGAGCTTCCAATCCAAGATACTTATACCCTGGTCATGATCCTTATACCCTGGTATGTTGTCTGGAAAGAGACAGAAACAATGTCAAAACCCCCATAAATTTAGGACAGTCTTCAGAAAACAAAGATTACGTTACTTGTTTTACACAACTATACTGAATATTTTTACTAGCGCTAGTGATAAAAACATACATAAATCATATACACCTAGCTTTTAACATCCTTCTAATATCTATAGCAGTTGTAAAACTACTCCCATCATTGTTGTACCGTGCAATTAGAAAGTGCTAGATTTAAATCTTCCACTAACTTTTGCAAGTCCCTTCCAGTTTTCCTATCACCTTCTGATACAGGAACCTTCCTGCACCTAATACAATAATCTAAATTAATCCTCTAGGGAAAAATGTTATTAATTAACTGGTTGCATCTCCCCATTACACAATTAACTCTGTGACTAAAAGGAGACACTTTTTTTTAGATCCCATGCATATTGTCAGCCACTAGGGGACATCGAAGAGTAATTCAACCTGTGCTTTCAAGTCCCTGGAGCTGGGACTTGCCTCCAGTTCTATTTTAGCCTTCATTGGCACAAAGATCAAACGTCCCAAAAATTGCTTCCAAGCTAGAGCCTTCCATATGGCATAACATGGCATTACCAGTCGTGCCAGCAGGAGAGCTCTAATGGGTCCTGACGCACAACATCCCAATTAAGTGTCACAATGAAAGCAGCAATTTTAGCTTGTTTAATAACAGACTTCACGGAAGCAAGTCTTTGCTTCAAAGGATCTTTTAATAAATGTGAAGTAAAGCATGAGAGGAGAAAAAGCTAAACAGAAGTATAGTTACGTTTTTGCAGATGATTAAATCGGAGAATGGTTAGCTTAAAGATGAAGATTTTAGTAATTGAAGAGAGTCTCTCCAGAGAGAGAGTTGTGCACATAACATACACACACATGCATGTAGCAGCACTGGTTGTGTGTACGCTTGTCTAATATACATGCCTTATTTGTTTTTAAAATCCGTACTTGAAACAAACAAAAAAATATATAGTTTTTATTTATAGCTCTTCGCCCTGGACTGCATCACAGAACTCTTCAGATGAGGTGGGGATTTATTACATGGCAGAGGGCAGTGACAAATAAGCTGTGAAAGTAAAAACTTTCTTTGAAAAATCAAGCATAATTTTATTTTGAAATTAAAATTCTTGCTATCTTCTCACAGCTAAGACCTACAAGTTCTTCTGTATAGACAAGCCTACAGTGCACAGTAGTTCCCCTCTTACAATCTGCATTTGCAATTAACTGCAGAATTGACATAATGTGGTAGCAGAAATGATTTTTTTTTTATTAAAGTACTTTTTGGTAGTGATTTTTTATATGCACACACACGTTCCTAGGAGACAGCTCTGCTCTTCTTTCCATGAGAGCATTCCTTAATTACTTTATACAGCTGAATACCAGATGCATAGCAACAATAGATCAAGAAAAAGCATTAAAGGTCTTCTCTATAAAACAGTGACTTTCTAATGGGTGGTACTGGAGAGATTAGAGAACATACCAGTAATAAGAGTGCATAATTTACAGGCCAGTACATCAGCAAGTAGATCTGTGGCTGAGTGCAATATGGCAAGATGTGTCAACCTGTCTTAGCAGCCATCTTTCCTTTCTGACCTTACACTGTGTATACATAATACATGCAACAACATACACTTCTACTTCAGTAGACACTCTGGGGGGAGATTTGTTGGCTTTCTCCTTCATTAGAGAGAGCTGAGGAATTCCAGGGTAAACCAGCAGCACAAACAGGAAAGGCAGAAAGAAATTTGTAGTAACGGGATGGTGATTGCTGAAAGAATGTCTTAGTGTGGGAAAACCTGTTTTTATTTTCTCAGTATAATGCACATTTCAGTAGCTCAGTTGCTCATGACATGCTAAAATGGTACTTTTTTTTTTTTTCACCACAGTTCATCTAAACAGCTAAAGACATAACTGAATTCAATATTAACTAAGGTCAATATTAACTAATAACATCCCTGTGGAAGTTATTGAAATAACATGCATATGCTCACAGTGAAGCACCAAGGGTCAAAGCTAAATGTTTAAAAATACATGTGTACAAACTGTAGTCATGAGGACATCAGAAAGATTTAAATGAACTCTATATAGTTCTTCATCATAGAATCAAGCCGCAGTGCTAGAGACCAAACAGCATCCTGGAAAAGGGGTGAGCGGGTGCTACAGCTGTAGCAGGTACGTGGTTAGGAGGGAGAAGTAAAAGGGGCTGGGGAGGGCCAGGGTCAATTAAGAAGAGTACTTCTAGCCCTGCCCTTAGAAGGGCTCTTGCTGTGGTTAAAAGCTACCTGAAAATTATCCGTTAGATGTCTCTCCCAAGAAAAGGTAAACCTGGTGTGGGCGTGTTGTATGGGAAGAGGCTCCTCTGCCGTTTCTTTGTAAGCCTGGTTTACGTGGTGTTAAACAGTTAAAAGATTTTTTTTTTTAAATTAAGCTTAAGTTGGGACCTGCAGTAGTTTAGTCTTTAACTGAAAATTAGTAGCATTGTTTGCCCTTACACTACAATATAGAATGGTGGATCTTTTCTGCTTGAGTGTTTTATAGTTTGGATTGTCCTAAAATATCTCATAGGGAGCAGTGGGTAAATTTGGGAAGGTCATATGATTTATGGGATGATTATAACTGGGATGATTATAATTTTTTATATTATAAAAATGAAAAACAAACAAACAATCACTGAACTGCATGCAGGCAATGCAGTTTACCAAAATGAAATACTGATAATAAATGCTTATGCTTAAGTCAGTTTACAGTCCCTAGCTATTGTGAAGTGGCTTAAACGGGCTGTGGTCAGCACAAGGGGAAATCTTCTTCCTCACCATTCTCGATGAGTTAAATCACAGGTGCTCTGATGTCAGGTTGTGGTCTGGGAAGGGTTACAGCGGTTCTTGGTTCTGCCCCTGCTGGTTATGTACTAGTAGAATTTTTCTTTTTTCATGATTGGTGATAGACTTTAGAGCTAGACTTATACTTTCCTAATTTCTGCCACGACCATTATAATTGGAGGTTTGCTGTTGTCCTGTCTGGCATAAAATGTGAAAATTTAAAAGAGACTTTATAATGTTTCATCTCTTTGTTTGGATTCTTTATGTGCTCTGTGGCACTAGATAATGTTTTTCACATCTAGTATTTCAGCAATATTAAAAAAAAATTAGGCTGTTAGGGTACTTGAGAGAAGCAAACACTTTTCAATTGTTTTGCCCTTTCCTATGCTGAAATTAGCAGCATTGATTTGAAGAAAGGGAGAGTGTTGCTTTTTAAAAAACTGTTGCTAGTTTATAGAAGTGTTCAAAGGTTGACCTTTCATGAATGTCCGCACTAAACTTTCAATTGTAAACTATGTGTGTGATGGAGTTATAATGGAAATATTGACATAACAATGATAATAAACATGACATCAAAATGCTAATAATAATAGACAAGTAGAAATGCTGTCCTGGTGCCTCACTGGTTAAAATTACTTCTTCAGCATACCAGGGTCCTGGCATAAAACTACGTGTTATGATAGTACCACTAGCTAAAGGATTTCCACTAAACATAATAAGCTATGGATGTGCCTTTTTTCCCCAACGGTGCTCCTCTAACTTAATGGTATTTGGGGAGGGAAAGAAAATATCTCTCAGCATAGGATTTACCATTGGAAGTATTCTATAGGAAAAACTGTGATTGTGGGGGAAACTTACTGCCTTTAAGCGTGTATGTCTAGGGCTACTGTAGGAACTTGCTGTATTGGTTTGCAATGGCAGCATGTAGATATGAAAAGCTTGCGCAGACTTTGGAATAAGAAAGACCAAAGAAGAAAAATAACGTGTAGTCAGACTTTTCCTGGGACAACCATGCTAGCTGTCAATTAGATAAATTGTTTTTACAGTATGTTTTTACTGTGTGTTTTTAACTTTAGCACCTGTTTTCTACTTACATATCTTTGGGCTATCCAGAAATTTTCCTCTGTTGCCTTGAGGTTTTTACTCCATATATTTCTATTGCTCTCACTGGTGTTTACATGATTTATGTTTCCTTTGCTTAGGAAAGGAATTGAACAGCATTGCTTAATAGAGTAAATGTGTTATCACACTGTAATACAGTAGTAAATGTAAAAGGTATATCTCAGCAGTAGTATGGATGGAGAAGGCAGGATATGCAATAAATATTTTACAGCAGGGAAGTTGTGTTTACTGACCTGTATAAGCTTCAGGGATTTCATTCTACAAGTGTGGTGGTAGATTTGTTTTGTGGTGCACGCACCACTCAACGTTATAATCAATAGAAGCAGAGTGGTGTGGCACTCTTGCATGTATTGGATTGAGTCATTCCAGGCAATCAGATTTACGTTCATAGAAGTTCTTGTTCTGTGGTATAATGTCTGAAGCTAAAGCAAAATACAAAGGACTGCACAGTCCTCTGAAATTGAGTGAGCCCTCACGTTTCAGCCAGCTACATGTGATGTTTTCAGCAAGAGCTCTTATTCCAAGTATATGAATTGGAAGCTTGAGAGCCTCAAGGCACTGAGCAGTACAAGAGCCACTAGTGGATTTGCATATCCATTTCCATTACCAGAGAGCCAAGGGCTAGAATCTGTCACACAGAGGAAGGTGTGGAGTCATATTCCCACTAAATAGATTGCTCAAAGAGCAAGTAATCTTTGAGAACTGGTCTCGGAATTCTCAATTATGCCATTAAATGTCCATGGTAGTCCAAAACTGTAGCCTCACTCCTTGGAATATCCAGTTCCAAACAGAAATGTGAGCTAAGGGGTTTACACACTTGCAGTAAAACAGAGTAGGATTTGAGCTGTAACCTCCGAGTGAATTAACCAACTGCTTCAGCAGAGCAGGTGGAGCTATTTTTGCCTGTTTGAGGGCAAGAAGCCCCATATCATCATCATCTCTGATGGGAAAGTCTAGGGAACTGAGCTTGCTGCTCTGGAGGGTCCAAGAGAAGCTGCTTTTGCAAAATGATTCACAGAAATCTTTGCTATGTTCACCTCAACCCTCATTCTGCACAAGCAAAGCTGATTTTCCAGGGCTACACATTGCTTTGTTGCTGATCTTTCATCCATGCTAGGAAGCTACCAGTTTACCTTGAGATCATCATGACGTCTGGCAGAGGTGCTTCAAGAGTGCCTACAACCACACCAGTCTCACCCACAAATTATACTACCATGTCATAGTGAGGTTTGGGATTTCTTTCTGGGATGACTAGAGCCTATAATCACCAGCCTTGGCAAAGATAAAATGAAGGTGCATGCATGAGACTTGTCCTTTTTTTTTTTTCCTTTTTTTTTCCTCCCTTCCCCCCACCCCACCTTTGACTCTTTTGTTGTGTTGTACTGGCTTGCATTTCTGGAATAGGCACATCTGAGGAGGGTGAGATTGATGACTGCAAAGCGCTAAGATGTTGGCTAGAAGATTTATAGGACAGTTTGTCAATTACATGCAGTTAAACACCATAACCCACCGAGTGGAGTTGAAAGCAACACAGTTCCTGGCACAAAAAGGAAATGGTGTGAAAAAAATCTTGCATCTTGCTCTCCCAGGATTCAAAATGGTCTTTACATCTGTTGTCTGCAGAAGTTCTGTTATGTGTCGCTGGCCTTCGCAGCCAAGAAGATGCTCTGCATCTGCTCTGAAAGGCTAGATCCCTTCTGAAAACATTAACCCAGCTTTGACAGATGCAGCTCAGCCACAAGAATACCAGCTTTCAGCCTCTATGCAACTGACAAATAATGTATAGATATATGTCCCATAGATGTTCGCTCCATGGATATCCATTCAATAGCTTAGTAGGACATATATCTCTTGTCCCAATAGTGCACCTACATAACAACAGACAGCAGTGTCCAGCGTGCTGGAGACTCCAGCAGTGTTTTTCAGTTTGAGCTTTCTTTTTTTCCTCCTCTGGGTAGCCTGCTTCATTCATATTAGCTGAGACTTATTTTATGACACCCGCTCTGGGACGAGTGACTCTTATCCACTAAACTTCATTTGAAATCTTCATTAGTGCTGTCTTTTGAGGGGCATACACAGCCAATATATAACATGGATAATATTTTGAGTTTGCTTTTCTGCAAAGTTATGTACTGGGCAGTCCGTTAAATGAAAGCAAAGTGGTATCAGACAACTTTATGATAATTACTTCATGTTATTACAGGACAATGACATCACCTTAGAACAATCTTCATTAAAGACATTAATTGCTATCAAGATTTCAGATGCTTATTATCTTATGGGGCCTCTGTTGTATGGACACAGTACTAAGCATTTTCTTGTCAAAAAGGCTGTGCTCTTTCTTAAAAGACAAAACATGAAAGATGAAAAAGATTTAATATCATGTTAGTCCCAATCAAAGTGATGGGGTTTGATGCTTTCAAAATTTTTGTTACAAAGAGAGAAGATAAATGAGGAATGGTAAGCAGGATGGAAAAGGGGAGACTTCAAGGAGACAGGATGTGGCAGGGACAGGAAAGAGAAAGCATGGGATCCAGTGAGAGCAGGAAGGAAAGCTGAGATGCAAAGGTTATCAGTAGGGTGGCTCAGATCGGATGCAAAGATGGCCATGTGCATTCCTAAATCTTAATTGTAGAGCCAGGATTAAAACAACTGCCTTAACAGCAGATGAAGTTTTCTAAGAAATGGTAACACAGTTGGTCTGGGAAATAATTTGAATTGTCTCAAAACAGTGTTGCAGGTGGTTTGTGTAAAAGTGAACATGGATTTTACATAAATTTAATTTTAAAGACAAGGGTTGAATAAAAGTAGAATTACTCCACAATGTCAAGTACGATCCAGATCTGAATATTTCGCAAGCTTTGAGAAACGGCTTCATAATAGAAATGTGGACTGACTACAGACGTCATAGGAGTCCATATAGATTCATGTAAACCAGCACTTTTTACTTCTGGTTAACATATACTATGAAATGTGAATTCCCTTACTAAGTTTCAAATCTACTTAAAAAAAAAAACAAAATACCTATGTCTTTTCTATTTGTGATAAGTGCAGTGCATATTTGGAACATGAGTCCTAAAAGCTCATACCTCTTTAACAAATAACTTTTAGTATTTCAACTTTGGTATCTTATGGTAGGTACTAAGAAACTTGGTAGCATACAGGTCACCTGATAGGACAACTTTTGTCTAAAATGTGTACTTCCTAAAAGGGGCTGAGATTCACATGAGGAAGCACTGCAAGCCTTAGGATTCTCAGATAAATCTTGTAAGTATTAATTAAGATCTCTTTTTAAAATGGTCTGCTGTGAAGAGAGACTGCATCTACCTGTACTTGCTCTTGGAGGCAACAACAGTAGTGGTAAGTTTAACTCCACATGAGGGAAAAAACCAATTCTTTTCATTCAAGGTAGAATTCTTTTGCTTTTATGGCTCATACTGCATTCACATGCCTCCAGCTCACCAATCCAAATGACCACATGCCTATTTATATGTGAGGGGAAAAGCATGCATACAGGGAAGCTTCCCTATCTTTGCAAATTGCTCCTACCGGTACATACTGGATTTGGACTTAAAATTGATGAACTGTTTACTTCAGAAAAGATGAAACCACTGGGTTGAGAGAACCTACTATCTTTCTCAGAGCTTGCATAACTTGGCTGATGAGGAGAACTTGGTTTTTATCACAGACTTGTGTGTTTGCAAGATGATGGCCTGCCTGACACAAATTTTACCACTGCCTCTATGAAAGCCATAACAATTCCCAGGTGCACTTCAGGTCTTGGAGGTAGACTATGCCGAATGCTCTAAAGGTCTAATGAGTTAGTGGGTGTATAAATTACTTGGTACGCTGCAGGATCAAATGAAATGACTATTGGTTAACATGCAGGTAACAATATGAGTGGAGTAATTAGATTGGTTTCTTTTATACTAGAAACAGTAGTCTTTTGGGGAGCTTGCAACTGCAATAGCAAGGTTATCTCATGCTGTCTCTGGATTAATGCACAGTTGTTTACCTAAAAAAAGCTTCAGATGCAAAGAAAAATTAAAAATGCTTCACTTACAAAACCAGAAGCTCAAATTAAGAGCAAATTCTGTAATTCTAATGGAAGTTATCTTAAACAACACAGCAGAAAGGCATTAGTCTACAAGAAATAATTGTTTGGGCCACTGCGGCCACCAGTACTCACTCCTACCCCCCCGCCCAGCTTTGAATCTAGCAGCTTATCTCAGTTATCGGCCAACACAGAAGTGACTAGGTGGTCGGTCATGGCCTGCCCCGTGGGGCCGGTGCCCCCCCGGTCATCTGGTTCGCCTCCCCCGTCCCGAAAGGAGCCCCTCCGCTGTCTCTGGGCCACAGAGATCCCTTATTTATTCAGACTGTTTTCATGTGTTCCTCCTCAGCTTGGCAGGTTAGTGTGTCAGCTACACTGGTCAGAGCCCATAAACTGTAAATATTTGGTACTTAAACCACACTTTTTTTTTTAACTCATTATTCATCCAGCACCAAAAAACTCCAAAACACACAATGCTTTTTTTTTTTTTCCCCTCCTTTCTAAGATGGAAAGTGTAACAACAGTGTTAATCTTCTAAGGACTTTTTAAATATAAACTGCCAAATATAAAAATTAATGAGGTGTGAGGAGACGCAGGCTTTTGCATCTGTCTGTCAACAACTTAAATATGGGAAAAGAAAATAATCTACTTGAATAGCATCTGATTGCGTGCTTTATTTTGATTCCTATCTTGGTTCTGAGAGGCACTTAGTGCATAGAAAAAGAGAGCACTTAATATCTGGCAAGACCAGCCCGTGTGTCACAGTCTCTCAAAGTTTATTAATTTTCAAGGACGAAATCGGAAAGAAATGTTGCTACTAATGTTTCTTTTAAAGTTCCAGCAGAAAGCAGATGCGGTGGGGCAGACAGGGATCCACAAACAGGTTCAGTGCCCTGAGATGCAAGTGCTGGCAGCACGTGTGGTACCTGGCAACGGAGCTGTTTGCTTGCTCTGGTTTGTGTGTCTCAGCTGAGTTCGGTTTGGTTTGCTGTTATCGACAGACTTTAAACCCAAATCAGCATACAGCTTTTTTTGGTCTGAACTATAAAAGGTCTTTGGCTATTTATCTTCTGTTTGTACTCAAAAGGTGAAATCCTGTAGGCCTAAAACTTTCTTCTTGGCAATATTATTTTCCCTTGAATATTTTTGGTTAAGGTACAGTAGAGAGTGTTCCAGTTTTTCATTTTTTCCTCCTCTGGAGTTTTGTAATACTCCTAAACAATGTTGGAGCTACTGTTTTGGGGTTTCTTTTTAATTCTGTCTTAATACATGAAGCACATTATTCATCTTTATATTCCACCATACCCCTCAATTTTAATTAACTTCTTTAAGGACTTCATTCTGTACCCACTGACATTAATTAAGAAGTTCCATTGGCTTTAGCTATCAGTCACTGCATTTGCTTGGGGCTAGGCTCACCCAGGGTAGAGTTACAGAATTAGCCACTGAAATACCTTAAGTCAAGAAGGTGAGTCTGAACTTCCACCTGCCTTAGAAATACAGCTGCTTGATTTAGGACTGCCAGGAGGACTCAACCTGTGCAGCATCTGAAGCTTGACCTGCCGAGAAGCATCTTTTAAGGGGCTAGTGGTAGCCAGAGAGGCTGCCTAGCAGGTTCGGGACTGTGGTTTATCAGCCTCCGCAGTCTGAAGGGTACATTTTGAGGGCTGCACCATGTATATTTGCTGAATGTACCTCAGCTTTTTCCCCTTTTTCCCTGCCATCTGACATTGTAGTGGTCTGCACGGTCTGCTGAGCTGTTGTGGCTGGAGCTTGAGAGTCTCGGGGGCTGGAGGTAGGAGGTATCTTATGTGAGCTCAGCAGAAGGTAAGGAAGAGGAGCCTGGTTTAATAGCTGAGGCCTTTACCTGGGAAAGACCAGGCTGAGTTTCAGTCTGAGTTTACTGTTGTTATGACAGGTTAAAAAGCCATGGGACAAAATAAAAAAAAAGAATCCTGGCAACAAAGACCAGAGCTTGTGACTTAGTTGTTGAGATGGAAGAGTTTTTCATGGAAGAACTGGAATTACTGCCCCCAGAGTAAAGTAGCCAGTGTTTTTTCTTCGTTCAGGTTTTGGTGTTAGGTGATAAAAGTTCTGCTAAGTTTTTCTTGGATCTGACTCCGAATCAAAGTATATTGCATCTGGATGATGCACCTTGTCTAAATATTTAGAAGGGTACAGCCTTCAAAGGCTAGTGGCACGGGCACACTGGTTTTCATGGATATCTGTGGTTACTTTTTCAGTATCCCTTCCTTTAATAGTAGCAGATGGAATTTTTGCTTTGCCACGCTAAAAAACTGAAAACCTCTTGTATGCATGTTTGTGTATACTTGTGTGCATGTGTAAATAAATCAGTTTTGAGAAATGAACGAAGGAATCTGTCCTCTTTGGGAGTTTACTAAAGGGAACGGGCATTTCAGGTACACACCTAAGTTTGCATATAGGACAAAATAGCAAAAATAAGGTAGTACTTATCCTAGGCAGCAGCAGCAGCAATGATTGTTTTATCTCTTTGTCCAGTTATTTTCTGCCACATAACATGCTTAGATACAGCTTATAATTTTTATCCTTTTTAAATTCTTTTTATTGCGTAACTGCACAAATCCACATTTTTAAGCAGGCTGGTAACTTTCTTGAACTGAGATCATACAGAAGCAACAGCAGTTGCTTAAATATATATAGATTACAAATATTTTTTTAAAAGTGTATTTAGAAAATGGTGCCTATTTTGGAAAATACGGAGAACTTCATCTACCGCGTATGGTTGATGACACAGTTAGCTTTTTTAAAAGTTGAAATTATTCTGTGGTTATTGTTTATTTCCTTTATTCATTAACAGATTAGCTGGTTTTTACAGCAATGCCAGATGAATGGAGCAAGAGGGCAGAATAAAGTCTAAGCCGGTACTATTTTTGTCCAATACTCATTAATCAAATGCATTTGGAAACAAATAGTGGCCTTGATTCACTTACCCGGTATTATGCTGATGTAATTCCATCAAATTCTGAGGTTTCTCTCATTTACACCAGCATGAGTAAAGAGGAAAATCAGGTCTTGCATCTCTCTAGCAAAATGCAATTTGTTTGCCAGGAAGGCTGGATAAAATGTAGATATCACACAGGCAATATGCCTCTAGCTGCTGTGCTTACCACAAGCAGCTCAAAGAGAATTATTTAATCCTTGTTTGCATAATACCTTCTGATAAATAATTCAAGAACGTATGGCCTAAAGTTTTTTTTTAAGGCAGTGCCTGAGGGAGAAACACGATTCTGTTCCTATTTTAACAAGGAACCAGGAACCCCAGCAGAGTTGTTAGAGCTGTATTCAAGCTCTTCGGACATGTTTTGGTGTAAAAGGTACAGTGAAATGCACAAGAGGACTTCAAGATATTTCATGGGGAGTTGTCACAAGAGGAAATACGCCTCTGTGCAATGCAAATATTGTGTGTTTGTATTGTGAGAGGAATCTAGTAGGCTGGAAGATAGCTGTTTAGTAACAGGACTTAATAGTGTAATCCATTAAATCAAATGTCTAGAGAGTGGTGTTCCAAAAAAGGATAATTTTTTTTTTTTTGCCTTATTGCAACAAGATGCTTAATACAGGCTTGCTGACAGTAAGTGCTTAATATTGGCTTCTCTCTTTTTCCTTCTCTCTGATTATCTTTAACATGTTAAAGTGATCCTGATTAAGGAATGAAAATGGTATCATTATCCTTGGCCACTTTTTTCCTTCATATTTTGTATTTTTTGGAAATTATTTATTTATAGGACCAAAACAATTCTGTTAACCAACATAATGACTTGAATTTATCTCTGTCAGATGGATTCTGATACCCTTATTACTTGGGTCTGTTTACTGCAGTGGGGTTTGCTTTGAGTTAATACATAGCTGAATGTGAATAAGGAGGCTAAATCTGGTCCTTACATCATTGATCTGGAAGGGAAAAAAAAAAAAAAGTAATTGTTATTCCTGGCAACCTAGGGGATATCATTGCAATTTGAAAACTATTTGTTCCCAGTCTATCATGGTTTTTGACATCCATACCTACAGTACCTTCTACAAACCTTGTATTTACTAATTACAATAGCAATCAACAGCTGCTTGTTTGGATTTAGAGCAAAATCCTGTTTGTTCGCCTCCAATTCTCTGACCTGAATTTTGTTTGGTTTTTGTTGTAGGAGAGTTTTATGTGACCATACTCTCTCAGCGATCCTGTTTTTGCTTCTCTATATGAAATATATGAAAACCAGTAAAGGTGACATTGACTTTCCTAACAGAAGGATACATAAAAGCTAATCTGGAACAATTTACCTGAAGTTTTCAGCTTTGCAAGTGCAACAGAATGGTAATTTCCAGACTGTTGTACTCTGTAGGCAATTCTGATTTATATTTCAGCTACCTCAAAATAGGTATTTGTAAAGATGGATGTTAAGTGAAACTTCATAACAAACAAAATACTATTTTTATGCTGCTGGTACACACCTTTAATAGAAATTATTGCTGGATGTATTTTTGATTGACTTTCTCTCCCATTCTAATTCTAACACTATGCAGAAAAAATGAGTTACCACTGAAGTTTTATTGGCTAGGTTTGTTCTTATCTGATGCAAATAAACGCCCTAGATTTTTTGAGAGCTTTTAATCTTTGTTAGGGTGCCTGATTTTCATGAACCTTTGAATGGAAGCAAGCAATTTGGCAAGGAATTAGTTATTCTTGCAGAAGGTTCATAAATGAAAAAAAGTGCAAATTTGGCAGAAGGACAAAGTGAAATGTGAATGTAATATTTGTTCAAACATTTTGCCAGGCTCTCCCAGGCAGGCTGTTAAAATGCAAGTGTGGATGACAGCTGTGTATCTCCAGGTGAGGCTGATTTTGTTTGAAAATCTGGTTTTGTTCTATGTAGGTGATTTGGCTGTTTGAATTTCAACAAGGAGAAACAGTATGGGTACCATGCTTTATGTTCAGTTTTTCCCTGTGTGTTTATCTGCAGAATTCCCATTGAGCCTCTTTTGTTACAATGTTCCCTGGAAAATCCTTTAGTACCTCATGCTGTGCTTCTTTCAAACCTGAGGTATAACAATACCATTTTAATCTCTCCATCTGTTGATGGCAGAACATCAATGCTGTAAAATTGTATATTAATGTAAACCTCTGGTGTGTCTTGTTTGGCACTTTTATTACTTCTATCTTTCTGATTCTGTAGAGGAAATCTGTCATAGGATCCAGTTATACCTGTAAATGATTTTACAGTCTTATTCTTTTGGGTCCTTTCTACAGCATCATGTAGTCTTGATCAGTAAGATACTATACCTGTACCTACCTTCAAGTGTTGGAGAAGTACTGATGATTTCAGGAACTAGATGTCTCCAAGCACTTTTATAAATTAGAGCATGTAAGGAAGGCATATATGCTGCTTAGCTCTGATTTTTATTTGCAGAAAGCATGTTTTATTCTGGAGAAATCCAACTTAGATAACTGGGAAACTAGTCTGTGTCTCAAAGAGTTTGTACTTTAAGAACCAACACTTGGCTTTATGTGTATAGTTATATTGGCAGCAATGACATTGGTACCACACTTTGTTCACAGTATCAAGACCTACTTTTGTGAGAAGTAACCCAATAACAGGAAAGCATAGGGGGAAATAGTTATAATGTGCCAACAGCATCTGTTTTGGCATGAAGCCATAAAGATGGTTTAAAGGGAAATACAATTTATTTATTTATTCATTAAATATAGAACTTAATGTCAAAGTGTAGTCCTGATTTTAGTGGTATCAGTGACTAGTAACTCCATTGTCCGTTACACAAGTGTTGAGCTCATCAGTGATCACGCACTGGCTAATGTTTTGATAGCTTGTGACTTTGATCTCCTGATTCTCATGCATGTTTTAACTGGGATTTGGACAATGTGAGGCATCCATCAAGTACAGATCTGCATTGAGGGTGAGGGCTCAGGTGGCTAAATGCAAGTCACTATGAGTTAATGTGTTACCAAGTATTTAGAGATCCTGTGTCTAGACTTCCACTACTGTAAATCATGTTTGTTTTTAAACTTCTCATTTTACTTTGCACTAGCCATAGGCTAAGAATGGGAAAATAGCCAATTACTCTCTGGCTCAGGTGACATGCTGCAACTCACTTCTGTCTAAGTCATCACCCAAGGGACAAAGCAATGCTCATCTACAAAAACACGTGTATCTTGCATTAAGAAGGAAGAGTACATTTTAATAGAAATTCCATGCACAGCTGAGGGTAGTCTGCCTTAACTTCACTATTATAATTGTAACATTAAAATTTGTAATTCCTCCATAAATAACTACAATGCACAGGTATTGTGAAGCCCTATTCTTATGCACACTGTCAAGGGAATGACGTGGTATGCAGGCTCCAACTGTTGAACTTGGATAACAGATTTCACTTTAGTCTTAGCTTTGAAAAAAATAGAAAGCCTTCTCCATGTGACAGAAAATGCTGTAGTAGCAAGGGTTACACTATTCTGAACTGTGAGCTTACAAGTTGAATGTTGATTGCAACTTGAAAGTCAGATTATATTGTATCATTTGCATCAGAAATATATCTAGAGCTGACAAATGACAATGCCCAGTTTCCCCAGTTGTTTTTTATTTCATGTGAAAATTCTTTACTCTAACTTCTGTAAACTTTCTAACCAGCAGGTTATATAATGGAAGTGCTGCCTCTTTTGTACTGAAACCCCAAGACTGTAATGTGTATCTTGCCCTACAGAAAAGGTGTTTTTATTTATATATATATATATACACACATATATGGCTTAAGATGGCTAAGCTTGTTGAAATAAATAACTAAAAGCATGTTTTTAACATCTCCCATCAAAATCCTGTATTACAGGCAGCTGCAACCTGTTCATAGCCTATAGAGATAATTTTACTCAGAGGAAGTAAACACTCCTAAGCAAAGACTAAGAAGTATCTATGTCTGTAGCTCTGTTTGACACCATGAAAGTTTTGATATATTTTTCACATGTCTTGCTACTCTAAAGAAAAAGACAAAGAAACTCAATTTAACAGTAAAATTAAGGAAATTTGGGGATACTACAGAGTCTGGGTTTGTTTTTTGTTTTT
>VZTL01005361.1:43823-67024 GCA_013400535.1 Scopus umbretta
TTAGACCTCCCTTCCCCCAAGCTGCTTTTGTTTTGGTCTTGTTTAAGTTCATCTTGGGCTGTAATTGGTTACAGAGAAGGGCTTGGGGCTTATTCACTGGTTAGTTACATAGCTGTGTGCGAAATCTTTGAGTCGCTTATCTATTTTAGAATAAATGAACTCTCCATTCTCTGAACATGGGCAGTTGTGTGTACACTTTTAAATAAAACTAGATCTTCTTACAGATGCTTTTGCAAGTGCAAAGTTGAAGTTGTTAAAGAGAAGGGTATAGATGTTTTTAGTTTTCCCTGTTTGTTGCAATGGAGTAACAACTTCAAGTGATCATTGCCACCTGGGAGAAAGGTTTGGCATTTCTGAACCTGACAAAAAATGGACGAGATGGCCTTGCAGTGCTGCTCACATGCATCACCACTGGTCAGATCAACAGCCTCTAATCAGCACCTACAGAAGAAGGAACCTCAGAGTTAACACTGCTGTTTATCAGGCTGTGTATGGTTGTAATGAAGATCTTGTCTTGTGATCGCTTATGCAAGTGAGTAATTTTATTCACACCAGTGATCTTGGTGACTTCAGGGAGACTACTCACAGTGGTTTGCTGTCTTGAGGCTGCCATGTGTAAATTGTGGCTTCTGAAAGTTTTATAATTATGTTTTTTTAATTAAATATTGCATATCAAAAATATAAATTGTATTTCTCCAGAGCCAAAGAATAACGTGATACATGAAGTTACTCAGATGAAGGTGCTGGAGTTGCAGGAAGAACCATCATCTTATTTTCTAAGTGACATCAATTTGTGTGGCTAACATTTTAGTAATAAAAAGCAAAATGTAAATCTGCAGCCTGCTGTGAAGAGAAGTCTACAGTTTCAATGAACACTGCAGGATCTACTCATAAATATTCATTAAACAGTGCCTTGCTGAAAATGAAATTTAACTACTTAAGGTAATGGAATAAAAGTAGTTGAGAATATCTTTCAGACATGTTCAAAAACAGGATAGGAAAGAGATAGGGTAAGTAGGATAAACTTTATGACTTGCTTTTTGATCTTAAAAGATAGAATAAAAGCACTATAGGGTTAATGGCACTGACAAGCCTTGTCCCACAGCTAGGGGAGCCACATTAGCTTTTGATGGAAAACCAGTAGAATTTCTGCCTGCCTGAACATTTGTGTTCAGTTACATCCTTTTATGGCATTATGATATCAGGATTTTCACTTCTTTACATCAAGAAAAATATGTGAAGTATCATGTAGCTCATCATTCAGAAACTGCAATGTTGTCTGCACAGAAAAAATAAAAAACAGCAAAGTTGCTCTTACTTTTACTTTTTTAATTTTTATTAAGACCCCCAGAAATAGCAGTTCAAGAAGAGGATGAATAAAATAGGCTCCACTGCAGATGGAAGTGATTATGACTCTTCATTTTGTTCACATGACAGTAATTATGTCTTTTCACACCACTGCTTTCCAGCACAAGGGTGATACAGACTGAGGATTCTTCGCTCTATGGGTAAGCCTGTAACTGGCCGCTATGAAATGAGTAAGGGAAATGCTCATATGAGTTGAATTGTTCCTCCACGGCTCCCTCAAAGTCAGTGACGGTTTGTGCTCATCCCACCTAGTTTGAGGTGCTTTACTGAGGTATCCAGAGTAGGAGCTTGGTGGCCCCAATCTCACCATGTGTCCAGTGGAAAAGAAGTGGGCCCAAGCCACCTGGGGCTGCCGTTGTCTTTCTATCAACTATAAAGGGAGACTGCAGCAAGTGTGCTCTGATATTTGATGACTCAGTGAGTGTGTTGAAAGTGGCCATTAGTGCCTGCAGGTGTAATGCATTTACTGTATCTCAGGGTATGCTGCATATTTTACCAAATGGTGTTTCTGAAAGTTTTGACTGGGTCCTGAGTTAGCCATAGCTTTGAAATGTAACTGCCACCACTGCTTCCTTTAAAATAGGTATTCTGACAGATACTGCTGGGCTTCTAATCTCTAGCATTCGTCCAGCAGTTTTCGGTGGCTCCATGGGTTGGAGAACCTGTGCAAAATTTGGGTTCCCAGGTAAATATACTCCTCTCTGTTCCCCGAGAGCTGACAGTAGTTCTGCTCCCTGCTTGTCTTGGGTATCCTAGGGCCTTGAGCTATTGGTGCCTCCTGTGCTCTTCCTGCTGCATTTTGTGCTCCAGAAGGTCTCCAAGCTGAGAAATCTCCTTCCATTGTGAGTGCGATAACCTGAAAGATAAAAAGGGCAGTCTTTTTACCACAATGTGACATTGAGCTTTTCCATAGCTGCCTCTCCTAAATCGCAGCCAGCCTCTCTTGAGAAGCAGACAGGGTAGGTGTCAGAGCAGCAACTCAAGTGAACCTTGGCATGGACACATGGAAAATTCAGGACTGATTTGGATTGAGATGGCCTTCTGCTGCTAAATCAACCTTATGGATGGTCTCAGCCCATTTGTGAAAGGACCGTGTGAGGGACCTGAATCTTCAAGTAAATACTTCGGGCAAATGTATGGTGTCTCCTTGGTTAAATTGAGTAATTTTACCCTGCTTGACTCAAATGACATGCTGTCTTTTGAAAGAACAGGTGGAGTGAGTGTTTCTCTAACATCCTATAGAGTTAGCATTGCTGTAGTGTGTTGCATTACATCCTTTCCTGATGCCTTCATGGCTTGTTTAGTCTGTGTTCAGATAAAAGATGCACATATTGTATCAAGCTATATCTGGAAATAGTAAAGAAAATGCTTGTCTTCCATATAGCTAAATTAATAACATCAGGGATTTAGTAAATATTAAACCATTACTGCCTTTTTTGACATAAACTATAAGTAAATACTATATATTTGCATACCATGTAACTCCTTAATTGTTTAAGAAGCTGCCTTGGCTAAAAACTTTAAGTACATCACATTGTGAGGCAAAGCGATTTTATTCTTGGTTTAAAATTAAAAAAAGGGGAAAAAAAAGAATTATATAAAGGATTCATTATGGACAATATTTCAGTAAAACTATTTTTAGTTTTTACTCTGTTATTTTAAAAATAATTGCCAGAGAAGGAGCAATATGAAGACTTTGTTTAAAAACCAAAAACAAAACCCAAAAAACTAAACCCAACTTAATATTGGTCATATCAAGTGGTAATACCACAGTGTTGGTAATGAAAGTGCAATTGCAAAGATCCTATTGTGTTGGTGGGCTTTGACTTCTTTCAAATGTCCTGTAAGTTGGGAGAGTCCACGCTGAACTCAAAGGACACACGGTAATGTCACCATGGAGAGAATCAACTTTAGTTTCTATTTAAAACTCATTTACCGTTTTGCTGCCTGAGCCATAGCAAGGGGAGGGCATGAGGTCTGCAAACTGGGGGCAGCTACAACAAATCCCCGATGGCAGCTTTTGCTATTTTTGCTATCGCTGTTGCCACTGCCCAGGCAGAGGCCTCATGTCTGCAGTAGCTCCTGCAAGAAGCATGGAAGGGGTTGGAAGAAGTCCTGAGGCAGTGGAGGGGTAGCTCCTGGTAGGGATTATCAAAATATCTTTCTTGAGATCTGATGGCAGCCGGCTCTGAAGTGTCATACAGCAACTCTGCGCATTGATGCGTTATACTTCCTATTCCAGAACAGTATCTACGTATTGGAACTTTACTTTTTGTAAGCGTTCTCTAAGTTTTTTCTTCTGTTTTAATCTCATAGTATTCTGTGAAAGCTAACACTGCTAAATTCACACCCTGCAAACCTTTCCAAAAAGAGCTGCTGTAACTTCAAATGTTCTGCGTGATATGCCAAATTCTCTTTCTCTCTCTCTCTGTGTATGTCTCCCTCAAAAAAAATAAAGGGGGACGAAGGGGAACCCATGAGGATACATACATGGAGAGATACCTAGAGTTACAGATGTGATGTTTTGAATCCTTAATTATTAGTCTATGCTCAATATTACTGTGTCAGTTTCTATTGTCCTTTGGAAATTTGATGCTATTACTTCAAAATAAAGTATTACAGATGTTGAAATTGTTAGAATAAATTAATTCAAGTCACAGCCATGATCTTTTTCCTGTCTCTCAAAAAGAGAGTGTTACTGAGTTTTGAAGTCTTCTTTTGGTCATTGATTTGTTTAACTGCAGAGCTTCCATTGTAGTTTACTTGTTGATTGTTGCATTCTAGCTAAAGTTTCTAAATTGCCTTTCTCAGCTGAAGATGTATCACAAGATTGAACAAATGACCTTTACGATGTAATAACATCCTTTAGCCATCAGGAATTAGTGTGTTGCATCTATCATTCCTGCAGGCCTTAAGGTATGTGCCTAGTTCTGTAGTGCCATTCCTGTAATAATGTCACAGCCTTGGAAGAGACACTTCTCTCTTCAGTGCAGTTATCACTGAAGTTGGTACTCTTGTTTCAGCATTATTATTACCATCACGTGTTATGCAGGTGATAGAATAACAGAATGCATTTTTGAACTAGCTATATCTTTATTGACCTTATTCTTACTATTTTTTTTTTCACTGAAGTTCTTATTTAG
This sequence comes from Scopus umbretta, assembly GCA_013400535.1. Classification (NCBI taxonomy): domain Eukaryota; kingdom Metazoa; phylum Chordata; class Aves; order Pelecaniformes; family Scopidae; genus Scopus; species Scopus umbretta. Next base: position 48,335 of record VZTL01005361.1, read on the forward strand.
CCTAAGTGCTACCCTGTGAATAATCTTTTGTTTAGGTAAAACAAGAAAGCTAAAGGCTTGAGAACTTAGTCTGAGGCTTTGCAGAAATAATTAAAACATTACATAAAACTGCTATGTGCAGTAGGATATTTTGGTACTCTAGAAACTTCACTCTCAATTGGAAAGAGAAATATGAACTTACTGGTTCAAAGAACAATTAGGTGCTTTTAATAATGCACTTGCAAAACTTTACATGCTGTAGCTAATAAAAAGGAATTTACTTTTCTAAGCAGTTGTTAATGAAAGACAAGGCTTTTATCTGCAGCAATTTACAATGTATACAGTAATAGAAAATAATGATTCACAATGAGAACTTCAAAGTGTCTGATGTAGGCTCCTAATTTTCAAGTCAAGAGGATTTAACGTTCACAAATGAAGATGTTAGTTCGTGTAGACTGATCTTTTAAGTTCATTAAGGTACACAAGCCCTAGGATGATATCGGCAAGCCTTGTGATTGTCAGTTGTTCCTTAATAGAGGTGTGATGTTGGCAAGGAATACTGAAATGCATGTTGCCAGAAGTCATTACTTGTGCCTCACCTGGGAAAACACTGTTAAAATCGGGAGTAATTTTGTGGGGGAAGTGACAGAATGCTACAAGCTCTGACTGTAATTGGAAGAGAAACTAGAAATGTTGCATCAGTGTGTGTCATAAATGACCAGCTGAAACAAATTTGAATGTGCTGATCCAGACCGTTCTGGCTTGTTAGTTCAGGTCATAACAGCACATTCTCTGTGTGTTAAGGACAGCTCAAAAGGATGAGGCAACACTTCGGAAGACGCAGACTGTTGCTGGGCTTTGTGAAGAGGCGTGGTAAAAATGTCTCGTCCTACAGTGCATAAAATAAGGAGAATTGCTCTCCCAGTACTTGCAGGGTGCCCATCTCATCATCTTCAGGATGAAAGCCACGTGGGTAGGCCAACCATGCCCTTACCCTCATGCTGTTTTCCCACATCAGTTACACAGCCCTATTTATAAGAATTGTTAAGTATAATTGTCATCTTTGCAATAGTTGTGCCCACTCACTGCTTCTCGGCTCTCGGGTGTGCTGTAGGAGGTGTTATATCTCTAGCTAAGTAGGTTTTTAAAACACACTCAGAGATCCCTGTTGTACTAGTCACCTCCGTTACCATCCCCATTGCTAGCTTGCTAGAGCCTGGATTTAAATCAAAACTTGTGAAATATTGCAGTGAGTTTACATCAAATTTCATAGCCCGAGAGTCGTGTATTGCGCAACTTGAGGACCTGCTTTTCTGAAAGGATACTAGTCAGTTCTTTCACTTCACAGTGAAATTTTTTCAATAATTTATGTAATCTTTGAGCCTGAAGGAAGAGAAAGATGAAGAATAAAGTCCACCTATGGATTCATCACACAGACTGAGCAGTCAAAAGCAGTCAGAAACATCAAAAGACATTCTTATTTACAGCTAAAGCTAATTTCAGGACAGTTAGACTGCTGGTGACATTACTGGTGTGTTTACTTGAATCTGGAATGTAGATGTTACTAAGTTTGAGAATATACTATGTGTGAATGTGTGAGCATCAATAGCATTGTGATTTGCATTCAGGTGAAAGGAAAACTGAACAAAGAAAGAAGTCATTTATCTTAAAACCAGGGGAGAATGACAGTGGAAAAATGTGGATACATATCTATAACAATAGACAGAAGTCAGAGAGAGGGTATCCCATTGACAATAATATTATGCTTTTATTTCCATAAGAGCATAAGAACACAATTCTAAAACTGGACCAGCCTTTACAATTGATTGGACACTCAGTTGACTAAAAGAAGACTGAACTTAATGCTTTTTGCTTCTCACAAAAGTGCAAAACCTTGTGTTTTGCTTAATATTGCTCTACTCCGTGTTTTGTTTGGAAATCAGATGTGGAGGAAAAAAGGCCACATGCCTCCCTCTGATTTTAGAAATATTACTTCATGTCAGTCTTCTGAAAAGTACTTGCTAAAGCTATCAACCCCCTGAATCAGAAAATGAGGTTTACCTGCAGCCAGCCCAGCCCCTGCGTGTGTTCAGTCCTTGGTGCGGACGGGCCGTCTGCCGCTGCCGCCTGGGAGGGCTCCAGGGCCCTGAAGAAACGACTTGACCAGAATATGCTGCATTTGCAGCTCCCTTTCATTTCGAATATTGCAGTTCATCAGTGTGAAAACCTGTAGCTGTTGCAGCTATTAAATGTGTAGGTCTTGCAGCAAGTCTCTGTAAAATGGTTTGGTATGTCTGTAAAATAAACAGAAAAATATACAACAGTAATAACTAGACATCTTTTAAAAGTCTGGGAAAAAAAAAACAATGCAGGATTTAGTTTTGATTATATATATATATTTTTTTTTTGAGGGGATATATCTCAGATGTGATGCCAAATATAAATCTAATGTTTGTGTTCATAAGAAAATAGTAATTAACAAGGTGGGATATCTCTCTACATCTCTTCTTCCTTTGAGTGTCAGGAGAATGAAAAGAAGTAGCTCTTAATACATTGTCATCCAGTTACACTTATGTCTCTGGCTAAAATTATTCACTGATCACTAATCACTGGTAGTTGTTTACACACAACAGTGTTCACATGTAGCATGCAGCATATTGAGGATTATTGCTATAATAGGAGCTAATCAATGAAAACTGCTCATGACTCTTTTAATGAGGTGATAGTGAAAGGTTTTCCTTTTGGTTACTGCAGCAATAGATTTGTCAAAACAGACATAGCTATTCACAGCCAGCAGGAAAATGGTTTTCAGCATTAGATCGCAGACACCATTTTTCTCTTTCTCTATAATAATATTAAAGTTGAAAAACGATTATTCTGGTCCCCCTTTATTAAACAAGCTATTACAAAGCAAGTGAAGGATTTCTGCACCTTCAATTTTCCACCTAATAATAGTAAAATATATCCATTGTTGCCTTGACAATATAAATGCTGTTTTTTTTTTCCCCAATGCCTAAAGCAACGAGTCTCACCATTTTCATTGCCAGCTTGAAACAAATTGTGGCTTAGATTTTTAATATTAAAGACAGGTATTTTTACTGGTTTTCACTGTGATTAGTTAGTTCACAGGCTTGATATTCACCAGCAGACTAGGCATAGAAATTAACTAAATCTTCACAACAGCCTTTGGATTATTCTTGATAATACCAGTATTTTGCAGAGACTCATCTGCTAACTCTAGAACTCCAAGATACCTTAAAATAAAGGTATGTCAGATATTAGACATTTAGGCAGAGTTAATGCCATTGGCCTACATTTTTCTCCTAGTTTGTCATGCCATGTTTCTGCCATTAAAGCTTCAGACACACCGGCTCTGGTATTTTTGGAGGTGCTGTGTTCTCAAAGCTCTGCTGATTTATTAGAGAACACTGAATTCAGCACCCCTAACAACAGAGGAGTAAAATTTTGACTTTGGAGCATGTTCATTTTTGCAATCAGAAGTGGGGTGCAGAAATGGCTATGCACACAGGCATGTGCTCTGAATGTCGGACTCACTCTGTTTTGTCTCCAAACAGTAGGAAATCTAAGATGGAATGATATTCACTGGAAGATCCTTTAGATAATTCTTTTTAATTATTTATGCTGAAAATATTCCAAATGCAAAAAGAAGCGAAAACTTCTTAGATTATGCAGATTCAAAGAGACTTTGGGGACATCCATTAATATTTGCATGCTGGATAGTTTGGTGTGCTGCTTCAATTATCTGGAGCTTGATCACTGTGTGTAATCATAATTTGTTCATAAAACTATCCAGGCCTGTCAGCATACTGCCTGAAATTAAGCTGCTTCTGCTTGTGCAGAGCTTATGAAAAATTGAATGGCAGTTCATTTTCACAAAACATGACAAACATAAAAGAAATTATGAATTAATTTTAAACCCTGCTTAGCAGAGTCTTATCAATTTGATGGAGCCCTTTTGTCTTACGGAAGTCTGGCATCAGAGCTGATATGCTTAATTAGTATCAAGCATCTCAAAATGTCTGTGACTGACAGGTTAGATCATTTGGTGTCCTCCCCCAACCTCCCCATGAATTGCAGTTTGAAATATAACAGTTTTAGTTAGGGAAGCTGACTAACATAAGTTTCACACCTTTACATCAAATTAAACACATGAAAATGGGATTGCTATTGGAGATGAAGCAAAGACTGGCATGAAATCAAAGATAAATAAAATCACATTTGCTGCTGTGGAGTCTCTTTAGATCTGAGATTACAGTGTTCTGGTCTGGGAATGTACCTCTGATTTGAATGTGAACATAATATGTTTTCATTTAGTGCTTGGAAAAATTAACCCATCTGGCACAAGCAATGAAGAGCTTCCAATAGGTTATTAGACACATCCAATAAGCACTTGGGAGGGCACACAAATTAAAGAATGTTTCTTTTATTCAAGAATTTTGTCTGGATGCAAAGGGTGCCTGGTATCAGTAGGATTTGAAAGCTGCAGGTACCTTATATAGTTAATCTCGAAATATTTTTTTTTCTAGAATTGTACTGAGGTAGGGGTGTCACTAGTGTAAAAATAAGGATTTGAGTCTCAAGCTTTAGTTAAAAGGTATTAATAGATATTTTCTGTCTCATAGAGAAAGTGGTGGTGGGGGGTGGAAATAGAATGATAATACTTGAGGGTGTTAGAAATAATTGTCTAGATTCTCCTTTTCTCTCATTAAAGTGAAGCCTTGTAATTAATTGCACTGATTTCTTCAAGGTAATTCCTGAACTGTGATGATGTAACAGGAGCATGACTTGATCTATAGAATTGAAGAATAAGTTTAAAATCTTTAAATGTGTCCTGTCCCTGCATACTTTTAGCAACATGTAGAGAAAAAGGTAGGTATTCAGAAAGTATTGCATAAATTTATACTCATGGAAGAGCTATTAAAGACGTTTAGTTGAATTTGGACTGTAAAAGCTTCTGTAGATCCAAGTTCAGCTTGAATCTAACCATGTGGCAATCAAACTACACTTGAGTTCTGGATATAGATTCTTGCCTGATATTACTCGGATAATCACAATGATGCTGAAATTTTGGTCATTGATATGTTATGAATCTTTTAATAAAGACAGTCCAATACTTTGTTGATATTTTCTGGACTTCCAGTAGGGTTTAGCTATGCCTTGTGTTGTTTGCTCCTACTGGCAGGTTTCCCATTGGAGTTACTGGGATAATTTGCTGAGGAAGGAGGACAAATTTAGACCTATTTCATGTATTTCTTTTTTATGTGCAAAGAGAGGGAGAAAGAATGAAATTGCCCTCAAGTATCTGAAAGGAGAAATAAGGTAATCTTTTTTTCTCCTCAGCTCTGCAAGCCTGATTATTTTTTTCTTCTTCTTATCTTTTTTTTTTTTTCTTTTCATTTCTCTTTTCCAAGAGTCTCCTGGCTCTGAGAGTCTCTCAGATCAACTTATGTTCAGATTGCACTGGTATAAATGGTTATAGTTTATACACCTGCAATGAGAGTCAGGACTTTGAACAGACAGTATAATAGCTATGATTTTGCTGAGGATTACATTGAGGAGATACCTCATAAGTTGTTCTACTACCATGAGCTTTTCATAAACCTTTCTGTGACTTTCATAGTGTACTACTTCTGTCTGTACTTTGGATATTCCAGTTGCCCCTACTGTGGTCTTCACCTTGTTGCCAGGGCAATAACGTGCCTTGGATAGGCGACTAATCTGCATTTCAGGTTGCTCTTTTATCTTCCCTGTGGGCACTTTGTATCTGTTTTGTCCATTCTGGGGTGTATCTAGGTTTTCTTCTGCTCTTAAAGTGAAAATACTGTAAACTATAAGAGCACAACCTATTTCAAGAAAACTGGATTCTCTCAGCAGAAGAATATTTTTATGCTGGTAGCTATGCTTTCCCCAGACGAACCTCAGCTTAACTCTAAACTGAGTTGTCACTGCTAGTCTTCATTTCTCATCATTTCTAGAATTACTGTACTGTAAAAGTCACTTCTGAAATATCATTACAGATTAAGACAAAGCTTTTTCTTTTTCTATTATATAGCTGAGAGCGCTTTGGTATGTCTCAGAAACACGTTAGTGTCAGGGGAAAAATGTTTTTTACTTACCTTACATTTCAAATTTAATAGCTACTAAAAGTATTTACTCATTATGTGGCTACCAGCATAAAAAGCCTATCAAATATGTATCATTGGTAATAAGCATACTGCTTCTTTTTTTTTTTTTTTTTTTAATGAAATGACAAGAAATGCAGCTGATGAGGCACAACCAGGCAAATCAGTAGAAAGTACAAGTTCAGTCCATGTGCTTGCTGTAAAAACTGAGTCACTCCTTCCTCATCTCAGGCCTTTGATTTCCAAGGTCAATTGTAGGGATGGGTACTGCATATGTTCTTGTACTCTGAATCTTTAAAAATTTGCTACTCTGTATTTTTAGGGTATTTCAAATTGCCTTTATGCATTAAAACCTGCTAGGATCATATGATAGCAAAACCATTTTATTTTGCTCAGGCATACGGAATAAATAAGTTGAAGTTTTCATGCATATCATTATGAAACACTTGTTAGATTCTCAAGGGCATTATGGAAGCTTCATACCTGCTTACAGAAGCTCACCCATCTGAACGCGGTGCAGATGGTTCCTTTTTTGGCAGGAAAAGATTGGATTTGACCATATTTGCAGGTTGCCTTAATTCTTTAGAAATGCTCTGCTGAAAGTGGTTTGTTTTTCCTGTGTCTCTGCAGTAAATTACATGCTTCAGAGTAGTGGTGGGCACTCTAAAATGGTCAGTCTGATGTTTATTATGATTTTGTATGATCTTGAGTGGCATGTGATTAAAGGGATGATTTTAAAGTGTCACACAGCAGCGTTGTTAATGTACTTGGCAATTTTCAAGTGGTGCTAGTGTAGCAGTCGTGGAGTGGTTCTTTATATCCCTAATACAGTATACCTCTAATGAGTAGTCCTTTTCCGTCTACCTGGTGCTATATGCAGTTCAACCTTTTAAGGGAAAATAGAGAACTTGATGCTAGCTTAATGTCCAGCTATGAAAACAGGGGTCTTTGGTGCTACCTTGAGTTCCCTTTTTGCCTTTTAGCACTCTTGGATATTAGCCAGAAGATGTGATAAACTAAACTTTCCTTCAGATTATTTACTTTGATTTCTGAGTCCTAGGCCTATTAACTTAAGTGTGCTTAAGTTATACTCCTAGAAATGTCTGCTAGTCTTGGCCTCGGCGGGAGCATTTTCTTCCAATCTCTAAATAGTCAATTTGCCCTGAAAATGGAGCTTCTGTACTAAACAACAGGGAGTAAAAGAGGGCAGGACAATTGCACAGAGCAAGAGACTTGAAGCACCTGGCAAATATTTGGCTATGCAGTTCTTCCCACAGGAATGTAATCAGCTCCCTTCTCCCACCATCTGGAAGACAGAGCATTTTTGCCAGCAGAGGAACTTGCTCTGCAGTCCCCATCCTGCCTGCCTTCTGTTCTTTTCTCCACAAAGAGCATTTTCTCCCTTTCTGACTTGACAGGCTGATCCAGAATCCCACGTAAGAAAGTAAATAGAGGTGGGAGTATTGTGGGATGGATATTCCTCGATTTTGTCCAAAAAAACATGGAAAGAAATTACATTCTACTCAAGCTTTTTCCAGCTTTGAGAGCATTAAATGTGGTGACCTGTGGAAAATAACAGTTGATACTGGCTTTGAAAGGAAGCTGTGCTTTTTGTTTTTCCAAATCATATTTGAAGAGCTTCCAAATGATTTGGTAGAATTTCACAGATACAGTTGAAACAGAATGTGGTACAATAGCTTGGGGTTTGTTTTGCTTTGTTTTCCCATCGCCCCTTAACCAGAATTTCTCTGCAATGGAAGTTTTGGTTCCATTTGAAACCATGCTTGCTAGTGTGCCAAAGACATGAGTCTTCTGTGTAATGCAGGCATTAGTGATCTGCGTTAAGGCATCTTTAAAACTACTGATCTGGTTTTGTCAGTGATCAGAAACGTGCCTTGATTCTTAGTTCAAAGAGTTGGTTAGAGGCACTAGGCCCACTGCATTAGTTTTGAGACTTCCTTGTTGCATGTAGTAGGTGTTTTCTTTTTATTTTATTTTATTTTTTACCATAATTAAAGATATGAAAGTAAATGATCATTTCTAGTTGTTTATGATGGAGTATTTTAAACATACTTAAATGTTTTAACTTCTGTCCCTTGGGTTAGGTGGGCTCTTTATGTAACTAGCAGATCCTCGTTATTGTAGTCATGCAAGTGTGTTGCAAGGACATTGAAATGCACACCACCATACACACCAGAACGCAGGTGCAGTGTTGCAGGATCTGTTTGTGACTGCAAGAGAACTCTTCTCTCCTGCTTACACAACGTGAAACTGGGAAAGGCCATGAAGATGTTAAACATTCTCATGGTTTAGCCTCCAGCCTCTCTGAAACGGATGGTCGTGGTTACCTTTTACCACCCAAGCTGGTTAAGTGAATGCCAGGGATAGGGTGGAGGGCATGAAAGTTTGTAGTGATGATGTTGTGAATGGTAGTGTCAGAGTTAATGTTAGAGCAACCCCATTAGAAGCCAAGAGCAAGTTCCCCTGCTACTATGAGGGCCAGTCAAACAAGGTATGAAAGATGTGATACATTGAAGCAAACTAAGGAAAAAAATGCACTTAATTAATGGCATTTAATTAAAATGTTTCCCATAATAATAATGCATGCATCTATAATGATCATGAAAAGCTGTTTCCTTTGCTTGTTCTTCATTTTGAACACCAGTTCTCACAGAATTTTCACATATAGGACTGAGTATATGTGATAATCAACAACTGCTCAGACGCACAAAGTTGATGTTAAAATATTAATACTGCAAAGCCAAAGTCTTTTCTTAAAAAACAAAACAAAACAAAACCCCACTTGCTCCAGAGCAAAGCTTGATTGAAGCAATATGATTCAAACTTGTCCTTTTATCCATAAATAATGGATTTTAAAAATGGAAGGACAACTTTGTGAATTCTTAGGAGCAAGAAATATTCAAAGATTCAAACTGTAAATAAAGTATTATTTAAAAGACTTAATCAGATGTTGGTTCTGGCAATTTTTTTTTCTAGTCTCCATTCTTATATTGCTCTTGATGTGCCAGTTAGTTCTTAGGGAAAATGATTCTTTTTCAGAGTAGTAGTGAAGAACTGAATCATTAGTGTTTGAGCATCTACCGAAGAAATGCTGGGCAAGTCACTCACTATCTTCTTGTTAGTAACATTTCCACTTCATAGGGAGGATAGAGGTGGACCTCCAAGAGGGGACTCAAAAACAGATAAAAGAATAAGACCCACAGATTCTCAAATTGTCAAGCCTGAACTGGCTAAATCTTGAGTCTTGCACAAAGAGAAAATAGAGGGCAACTGAAGGGAGTTTTAATTAACTTATTATTCTGTCATTTGAGACAGTTCAAGTAAGTTTCCAAGTCACAATGTCCCGAGGTTCTTTTTCATGAGTTCTGAACACAGTTTTTATAAATCAAGTCTTCCTGTGCATGTTATTTTGGTCTGTGTGCTATTTTTAACCTCCCTTGCTGCAATAATAACTAAGTGATGAAACTGAGACATGTATGAGTACTCTGTGGGATGCAAGGCATAAGTACCTCAGCCCTTCATTACTGCTGAGACCAGTTTTACAATTGCCATCCTGAAAACCAAATAGACAACATTCTTTTGAACTGGCTTCCCTCCTACGAGTTGCTCAACACCTTGTTTAAACTACGTATCATGTCCCCTAGTTCATCTGTCTTTACAAAATAGGGAAGGAAAATTACTGCAGAATCATAAGAGTCCAGCTGGCTGCGGATGATGCAGAAGGGGCACGGCTTGCCTGTGTTCCCCCAGTCATGCCTACCCTCCTGCTGCAAAACATCACACACTGGTGAATTGTGTGGTTTTAATGGCATTCTTGAAAACTGGATTCAGATAATCAGAAATAGAAAATAAAGTAGAAATTTTGTTCAAAGTGGTCTGTCTTTAAAAAAAAAAAAAAACAAAACAACAACTGGGTCAAAACATTTTGCTAGCAAAGGGACACTGGTGAAGCAATATTTGCTTGATGCAAAGCCTTTAAAATGCTTACATCTCTTTTAAAAAAAAACATTTTGAGGAACTGTCCTTTCAAAAGGACTTGTTAGATATGTATCTGAATTATACGATAAAAATGTTAGATGCAAAAATAATAACTTTCACTAAGTCATAATCTTAAGTAACCAGTGTTCCATGGATAGATTACTTGGAGTTAAATTTCTAGCTTCCTTCTTAGTTTTGAAAAACTTTGACTAGTATATTTCTGAATTTACATGTTTTTCTTCATTGAAATAACTGTGTCAGAAAAATTTTTAAGGAAGTTTCTGATGCAGAAATATGAAGCACAGCCAACACGAGTGGAGGGAAGTAACAGAAATGGCCACAGTGGATTTAAATACTGCATGGTAGGTTTAGAATTAGCAGAGGCAATAGCATTAATAATGTTTTGCATTACTGCATCAATTACCTGGTTCACTGTGCTATTGAAGAAAGGGATCTAATAAATTCCATCACTTGCTGTTGAAGGATATTAGCCATCCGTTTACTGAGAGCTTTTAATTTGCAGAGATATGAAATGACGTTTGATCCAAGTGCTTGTTGAATGCAAACCAATGACATATATATATATATATCTAGCGGCAATTTTTAAGAATCTTTTCAGAAAAAACCTTCAGTGAAATCATTTGATAGCTATAGTTTGATTTGCATGATAGAAGAAATCTACATGCATATTCTAAAATTTACAGAGCAATTAAGATTTTCTTTTTTTCTGTGCCTCTTGGATTCAGGTTGAGGCAGGAAATACAAAGTGTGCTCTTTAAAATATTAATGTAGAAGCTGCTACACGTCCTTTTAAAAATGAAGTGAAATTGGTAAACAGATGAGGAAGCATTCAAAGAAGAGTGAAGTTTAGTTATTTGTAATTTATTGCAACTTGTTGTTTTTACAATCATTTATGAGATAAGGGACAATTTTTTACTGAAAGATATTAATGCACTGAAATTCTGTAGGAATTTGAAGCTCCCTGTTAAGAGCAAAATGTGTATCGAAGAATGGTGCACAGTGAGCCTGTTTGGCACTCATGTGGGAAATCCAGTTATTAGTGTTTCTGGGTGCTGCTGGAATGGAAATATTATAAAAACCTGATCTGACCCCATAACTGGAGCCATCCAATATAATATATACAAGATGTTACAATTTTTTTGTCTTTTTACTTGAGTAAAAGTTTTAATTGTAAATCAGAGAAAATACAAATATTGCTAAAATAACTTTCTGTATTCCAGTCAGTCCCAAGAACGATCACCAAGGAATTTGATTAGAAGAGTCAGAGCTGTGCTAACGGCAGTTTGCTCCAGTGTGGTAGAGCCTTTATTAAAATTCCAATTAAAAATCACCAAGAGGAAGGCTGCTGTTTGTGCTGCTTGTCCTGGAAGCCACAGGCATCTGTGTCCAGTAGAAAGGGTTTTTTTGCTTAATTATATTCACATTTTGTAGCACTAATGTCTAGAAAAGTATAGAAGCAGGATTAGGGCTTGGGGGCTCCTGGATAAATTGTTGGTTTCTGTAATGGTGTTTGGACTATGTATATACAAGAGTGGGTTAATGTATTTAACAGGAATTTGTGTCCTTTCATATGTGAAAGGATTAAAATAACAATAAGCCGTGGATCTCTGTGACCGCCTACATGTATTTGAGTTGTTTGTAAAGGATATTCTCACTTCGAATGACCGTATAAACATTAATGAAGCCAGGCTGTATTTTCTTAAGATTCTTGCAAAGTTAATATTTGAAGAAGTTGTGTGTGAAGTATTGTAATGGAGAAGCAATGTGACTGTAATTTTTAAAAGGTGTAAATATTGTATAAGGTTTCCAGCCAGTGTATACGTTAACAAATGCGTGTCTGTGGATGGCTGGAGATAAGTGTACGCGAGGCTAGTTGGAGGAAACACTCTGATCCTACGAAGTACTATCAGGCACTTGTTTCTGATCTAATGTCCTTGAAGCCAAAGGGATTAGGAGGATGAATCCAGCCTTTTAGGATTTGCTTATCAGAATATTTGTATGATACTACTAATAAGGAATATTAAACTGGTAACTCATAGTTTATATTTAATAAGGATACAACATTTCATAGGGGAATGCAAATTGTTTTCTAGCACCACTCAGGAAGATGCATCTAGCTTAACATCAGAAATACAATAGCTTCTTTCCCGTTTGGTTTCACACAAACCCATTTGTCTGTAGTGGTCCTGAATGGCCCCACATTTGCTGGTCCCAAGACTGGATGAGATTGCTAATAAAACTAATTTTCCAAAAGGAACTGCTGATACTTTGGCAATTTCCTACCTCCCAATATCCAGCATGGCTCGGGTATCACCGAGTCACCTCATAAGGAGCGTAAGCCCAGGCAGCATCTTCAGGTGACGTTACACAAGCTTTTACAGAGGTCATAGGGCTCTGGACCTTTGACTCTGCCACTTCTTGGTGGTTCCCATAATATGTGCTGTGACAGAAGATACAAAGCTGTGCTTTCTGGGCAGTTGCACTGGCTGGGCATGCTGCCATGCACGCTCTTGACCTACGTGCGTCACCTCCTCGAGGACATAACTGCTCCAGTTCCACCAGCCAAAGGGAGCCTGCAGCTGAGGAAGGGTGCTGCATGGACACTGGTGATGTTATTTCTAATCTTTGCTGTGACTAAGTGCACAAATCCCGTGATGGCTTTAATGAAGTTTACAGCAGTTACTTAACATTATACGCAGTGCTTGCTGTAGGTGGCAATGGTAAGATTTCCTGAATTCACAGGTTTATGAAGTGTAGCACTAAAACAGCTTAAAACAGCTTAAGGCTTCATCAGTTCTAGTTCTGCCATTAAGCATTGCCACAATCTGCAAAATGAATATGGATGACATCTGAGAAGGTTATGCTCGTTAGTTTAGTTGAAGTCATTCCATGGCTCAGATAGCGTAAATTAATATTTTTAACTCTAATTTTAATGGGAGGAACAATTGAAAGCATCTCCATAATCAGAGCATCATAAAAAGATATTGCTAGCCTGTAAATACGACTCTCTATGATGATGATGATAATAATGAACAGTGTATGACACGTTTTTCTAAATATCTCTTTATTGAAAGATATGCAGGGTAGGTCTAATATATAACTTGCAGGTTTTAGTTTCTCCTACTGATATGTATTTGCTGCAGTACTGTACAAGTAAAAGGTAGTAATTCATAAATATAGTACAAGAATTTGAATGTTATGAACTTAGAATTTTTATAAATTAAGTTTTGTCTTTTTAGCTTTGAAATTATGTCTTTCAGAATGATAGAGGCTGAACCAATTAATTATTTCAAGGTTAGGGGTTTTTTTTTCTATTTCAGTATAGGTAATCTGCTCAGTTGAGCTAGTCTCTATCTGCATGATTAAAACTACCACGCATATTTTTGCTTTTGAGATATTTACATACTCTGCTTTTTCTGTAGTATCATGTGGAAGCCCCAGGTTAACTTTGTTTTCTCCACAGAGAAGCTATTCTTTCATTTAACTCTATACACATGTATATTTGTTAGAGGTGTTTTGGACTTCCAAGCCATCTTTTATACAGTACCTGGGGAAAAAAACCAGAAGCTCCCCCCCTTTTCCCTCCCTAGGAAGCCCATTAATCACTGAAATTGCCAAGAATGTTGTTAAAGGAAAATATTTATCATTCTAGGTACATCTTAAAATTTTGGAGCCACATTGTGACAGTGTACACCATCTATAGATTATGAAATTACAGTAAGAAGTTATGATGCTGAAAAGAATTTAAATGTAGGAATGGAACAAATAGAATTAGGTTAAATTGCAAATTCTCGTTATTTTGTTTATGCCCCATTATTTCACTCATCATAACACCAAGAGACCTCCACATGCATCAAGAACCCACTGTTATAAAGAGCTTAAAGTATAAGACAGCAAGTGTGCCAGGATATATTTGAATATCATTGAAGATGTGACTGTAGCATATTTAGACATACCTCTGCATTATTTATGAGTGATGGCAGTAATGATGGAACAACTGAAGTTTCGTGTAAGACTGTGGAAAAACACTGTGGAACTTAAGATGCGTTAGTTGGCCAATTTGTGCTACATCATCATCACTGAACTGCTACTTCTATTAAAGCTGGTTCAGGTATGTCAGTCTTAACCCACATGCCCTTGTAGATTCACAGAAAGAAAAGATTTCAAGTGGAATTGGAAATCTTGTTCAGACAAAATTTCATTTGTATATGAGATTATCCAAAGATAACCATAAAAGTGATTGAGGATACAACCCTGAGGAGCTGCACAGAGAAGCCTCCAAAGAGCCACTGAAGGAGGGATCAGACTGGCAGGAGGAGAACTATGGCAGAACAGATTAAAAGAAGCACGGGACTTTATGAAGTCATGATTATATTTTAAAGGTTCATTGCTGTTTAATCACTGTAGCAGCTACTGTGAAAACACATGTGTAAGCCATAACACTACTGACTGGGGGTTTAGCAAGTAAATCTGTGTAATCCTCTGAGGACTTCTGTACTACATTGCTGCTTGCTGAGCCACTTACACTTTCATACATGTTTTGTAGATAAAGATACATAAGAACTGGTGAGTTCAGAGAGAACTCTTAAACAGAATTTCAACCTTTGGCAAGCTGTCCCACCCAGGGCTGTACTGTAGTTTTAAACCTTGAACATTTGGTATCAATTATTTTATAGGCATAGTTTAAAGAATTTATTGGATTGAACCTTTCGGAAACAGCCTAATGCAAGAAGGCTTTAGCTGTCTAAAATAATTTGATAGCTGCATGTAAACTTTGATTTTTATTTTTTATTTTTTTTATCTTGTGTTTTTGACATGTTTCACCCTGGCTTAAACCGTTGTTTTAAGGGCAGTGACTGTCAGTATATGTCTTTTCTGTGCTAATGTTTGTGAGGATGAATGTCTGTTAGGTTAACAGACATAACCTATGTAGTCTGACACAGAAATGTTTATCTCTGTAAGAAGCAACCTGGTAGAATTTTTTTGTCAAAAAAAAAAAATAATAAATTTGTCCATTTTTCTTTTTGATTTAGTAAATGGCTTGCTTGGATTGAGTTTCTAATTAAGCTTGTTTTATATTAGGATGTTTATTTCGCAGGGAGATTATTTCCAGTAATGCATCTCAGATAAACAGGCGACAGCAAACCACAGACAAATCCATCACTAATTCTGGCATTATCAATCACTTTTTAGGCTAATGCACAAAATCCAAAGACAAACATTTAACTCTGTTCAATGTGGTACTGTATGTCAACTGTTGATAGAGAGGTTTTTTAATGATTTTGGATGTGTCATGCTCCACTTAGAATTCTCTAGCATTTCCATTGATAAATACCAAGGCATAACTGTCATTTGCATGAATGGAAGCTGTAATTATAAATGTACTTATGGCCTGTGTTGAAGTCACGAACATAAAGAGGGATGTTTGCTAATGTAGAAATATAAATAACAGTTATAAATGTTCACACTTTAGCATGGAAATTATATTTCAGACCATTTGAGATGCATTTTGTTTTTTAAATAATAGAATTAGGAGGCTGGATTTTTAATATTTACGATGTTGCAATTAAATTGTTGATCGTATAAATAACTTTGTCAAGAGTGGTGTATCCGTTTATCAAACATGAGACACAAGTGTGGGAACTGGCTTGGCAAATTTGAGATTTAAAGAATAATGAAGACCAGCACCATTGGAGAGGAGCCTGCACCTCCTTAGGGCTTATATTCTCAATCACGTTATTTACGATTATCTTTGATAAACTCATATAATTTACGAAAGATACTGTTGTCCTCAAAACATGAAGGAACTTTTGAGCTAATCAAAAGTTTCAGTTTGCTTTCCACTGGAAATTAAAAAAAACTCCCCCCAAAATTTCCACACTTCATTGTGAAATGAAATTTTCTAAACTTTACCCACCTAATTTAGATAATTTTGAATTTAAATTGATCCTAAAAGCCAGTGACCATTGCTTTGTGACCATCTTAGCACTTGGGTCCCCTACCTATGGGACTGGACACAGTGAAAGCCATGGCCGAGGTAGAAACCCTCTTGTCAGGGATGAGCAGCCAGCTGAAAGGCTCTCAGCTTTCCATTTCCTGTGGTGGGGTGTCTCTGATAGGTTTGGAGACTTGCAACCCACTAAATACTTGGCTTTCAGAAATGGAACTTGGGTGCTTTCATGTAAATTAGGATGTGTTCCAGATAGAGATGATCCAAGTATGAAAACATACTAATGTGCAACAATAAAAGTACCAAGCAAAATCTTAAGCTGGCAAGAAGGCATTCAATTTCCATTCAGTTTATATTCACTTGGATAGGAACTACTTAGCTCTTTATCAGCCACCAAAACGCACAGGCAGTTGGATGACTGTAGGAGATGGTGAGATGCTCCGAGATGTCTTAATTTGCAACCTGCCCAAATGAACAGCTGTACGGTGATGCTTTCCCAAGTGAAGGTATGCAGCTGTACCAGCCACTTGCTTTGCTGGTATTATTCGAGGGATTTACTAGACTGGAGCAGCCCTTTAGCTAGCCCAGATGCTACTGAAATACCCTGAGGCCATACAGATTTAACAAGCGCATCTCTTTCCTAGTTACTGGAGAAGCAGGAATGCCTGATTGTTCCAGTCACAATCCAGAAAGATACTATGAACTAAGACATTTCTGCAAAATGTTTGCAATCCAAGGAATATGTCTTCCATCTCAAACACCTCATTAATGTCCTTCCACTGAAGAACACAGAGATCATTCCATATAATTTCTAATTAATACTATCAAGATGAGGCAATTGTCCAATGAAAAATATATTTCTTGAGTTAAATTTTAGGAAATGAACAAAATAGTGATGCTATTTGAATAATCATTTTTTATTTTTAGTATTGATTCCTATTATCCTGCTTTATATAAACAGTGCTTTGCAAATACTATGAGCTTGTCATCTGTGTGGTCATAGTAGATGCATTTAGCAGGCTCCTTTTCAAAATGTACCTGCTTTGAATTCTGCGGTGTTCATGCTGTAGGTTAACTGTAATGAAATCGGTTGAGTGAGTAACATAAGTATTTTATAGCTGGATTGTGTACTTTTGTATTCTGTAGACTAAAGTTGGCGCTGTAAGTTATTGTAATAAAAGCCAATAACTAAAAAAGCTTTTTTTTGCCTCAACTAAATACTGTAAACAAAGATCATTTATTGTTTAACTGTGCTTCATACTGTCAGCATTGAGATTAATAATCTTCATTTTTTATAATGCTGCTAAAATGTATTTTAACAAAAATTATGTATAGGTATTCTTTAAAGTAAATTAAAAATAAACAGTCTATTTACTATCCTATGACAACTGCAACTTAGTTTCCACTCCTGTTTTCAATACAGGCTTCCTCATTTTTTTTTCTAATCACAGTCAATGTTGTTTAAAATTGCTTCAAATACAGAGTGCAGAACTTGTTCATATTTTTGCTGGGATTGTCTTACACAACCAAAATTACAGCAGTAATTCGGTGTGCGTTTATGAATTATAAATGTATCTTTGGTGCCTAGACCCCTTGGATTAACTACGCTATTCATAAACAAAAGAGATTCAGGGTCATTTTAATTAGGGGCAAGGAGCTGAGTTACTGAGCTACAAAGTACTGCCTGAATCCTATTTGCAGTTCCCTTCAAACTTCTCCGAGTTGTTGCTAAGAAACACCATCAAGTGTGTAGCTGCTCCAGAGCAGCTTCTCCTTTACCCTTTCTGACACTTTCAAAACGTAAAAGAAATAGTATTTTTTTACCAATATTTTTAACAGATATCTATGTGCTTACAGTTTTTTAAAGAACGGACAGAGAAATGCTGGGTGTTGTATAGATGAATAAATTACAGCCCCTTGGAAACACAGGGGTCATATTGTCAGTTATGTTTAAAAAGCAGTCTTTGTGACTCAGATTGTTGGAACAATTCCTCAGAACTAAAAAATTACATTTCTAGTTTCCCAAATCCATTCTAATTGGTTTGATGCATGCGCTGGCAGAATAATTGATTGACACTAAGATCACTAAGCAAAGAGTGAGCTAACAGAATCAGATTAATGAAAACATATGGTAATTACAACTGTGAAAAAACAACTTAGAATTTATAATGTTGCCTTGGGGCAAATAATCAGATGTGTTATCAATGAACAATTAGAGTTGATAAAAATTGTGTTGCATGTATAGGATTACCATGCATAGTTACAGATGTGTTTTAAGTGAAAGATTTATTGGAAGTTTCCTGCCTAAAATATGCATGACATGTAAATGCATTGTTTATGATAACAAATAAAATCAAATAAATTCCTGCAGAACACTTCATGGCAGAAGATCAAAGTTTATGTATGCTTTTCATTTATATTCTATAAAAGATTAATTTCATGCCCTTTATTGCATTATATTAATCGTTTTCCCTAATATGTGTGTTACTAATGAATATTCCTGGAACAGCTGTCGAAATACTGGTATATTAATAATGGAAGTAAAAAATAACTTTATGGCTATGAAAAACTCTGCCTTCTGCAAGAGCAGAAAGAATA
>VZTL01005362.1:0-16855 GCA_013400535.1 Scopus umbretta
TAACATTTCTTTCCCATAGGATAGTTCAAATACTTCAGATGTGCCCAACCATTAAAAATAATAATCATGGGAATACTGAGGTCAAATCTGGATCTAGGACCCACCATTTTGTGAAAATGGAGATCTTGGTGTTATGTTTTATTTCTGATGTCAAAAGTCATGAGCTGTGCAGGATGCTCATCATGATGCTGGGCACCTCACTGAGAGCTCAGTATGTGTCCTCATCATGGAGAAGCAATCTGACAAATGTCTACAAGCATGAAAAATGGGAGGGCATTTTAGTCAAAAAGCAAAAGGCTGGAGACATCTGCTAGGAAAGAATGAAGCAATTACCTCTTTTTCCCCCAAAAGAACCAGCGTATACTGCTTCATCTTCATTGATTACATGTTTCTGATGTTTTCCAATTCCCAGCTCCCCTTATTCATTCATTCTTGTTGTGGTGAGCCCTAAAATAAAATCACAAAAGAAATGTAAACAGAATTACAGTAGCTGGGTGTAGGTAGAGGAAAACAATATATATTGGCATTTATTCACACAGATTATTTGGAGGACAAGGAACAATTAAAGCTTCCTTTTTTATAAGCCTTTAAAAATCCAACTTTCATTCTGGACTCAACCCTCATGCCTCCATATTTAGGAAAAAGGAAGAGAGAAAGAGAGAGAGGAAACTTTGGGAAAATCTGTTGTCCCTGAAGGTACTTCTCTTTGAGAAGACTTCCTATTTTCTTCCCAACAGCTGGGTCACAGATACGAATGGTGTCCAGAAGCACTTTTCATACCCAGAAAGGATGCTGGGCTGGGAGCTGTCTTTGGATTTGTGAAAGGGAAAATGGCAGAGTGGGACAGGACAAAATTGGGTTCACAGGTGGCATATGTCCCTGGCCTGAGTCTTCAGTATCTTTTAAGATAACAGCTGCTGCCACAACTGAGCAGAAAGAGAACAATTTGTTTGCAGCAATTGTTTTGTGACCCCGTGGACTGATTGACAACTTTATTTACAAATTGTGCCATTTGGCCTTGGCCTTTTGACAACTCCTTTCACAAAGGGTAGCTCATGCCTGAAGGAAAGTCATTGAAATACTTCTTTTGATGGCAAGATAATGATTCAGTCATTTTTTTTGTGTGCTTGAA
This sequence comes from Scopus umbretta, assembly GCA_013400535.1. Taxonomy (NCBI): domain Eukaryota; kingdom Metazoa; phylum Chordata; class Aves; order Pelecaniformes; family Scopidae; genus Scopus; species Scopus umbretta. The sequence continues at coordinate 1,133 of VZTL01005362.1, forward strand.
GGGTACTGTTGGGCAGATCAATGGAAATGGAGAGTTTAAATGCCATGGACATTGTAGGGAGTTACAGAAGCACTATCATAAAGCTCAAGTTTTAACATAGATGTAATGAACTGGACTTCCATAAATGGAAATCTGTCATGGAATTTTTTTTTTTTAATGAAGTACTGTGTTCTTCTCCTCCTTATTTAATCTCATCACTATCAGCAGTAACCTATACTGTGTTAGGGATCGTTGCATAAACACATTGATTTAATTTCAGCTACTTTTAGCCTTCCTTGAATCAGGCATTTAATTTAAGACAGTAAACTTCTGTAGTCAGAGGGGATGGATATTCCCCTCCAAAAGATTCCTCCCAACTACCTTTGGACAGGATAAATGATTGCTTGTGTCCCTCTCATTCAGAAGGAATTAGTGTCCCCTACCCTATTTCTGACAGCCATCAAGAGCACTTGACAGCCACAATCTCCACTATGTGGAGATATCTATATCTCTTATGTTTATCCTGCTAGTGGCAGTCTGGACCTGTCCTGGTCTATTCAGACTGTTTTATCTCTTTGCTCTCTCCTTCTTGATGGTAATACAAAGACAAAGCAACACAGACTAATTTGCACAGCTATTGCTGAGACCTCAGACTCTAATGAATGACTTCTGCCTCCAGAGTCCATCGTTCTCTTACCATTGCAAGATTTATCTGCAGTGGAAATACAAAGTTCGATGGAGTGCTCAGTTTTACAACCTATTTTGTTGGGGGCTTTTAAATTAAAAAACTCTTTTCTAGCTTACATAATAGTAATCCCATTATTTACAAACCCTTCACTCTCTAGGTCTTTTCTTAGCTCATTAGTTATGCTGATAGCTACTAGAGTTAGAAGAAAGGAAATACATATGAAAACCAATGTGAAACCCTTCACTTAGAATGTACGTGATCTGAGGTTTCTGGGAAAAAGGTAGGCAATACCTCCAGTACAACATGAAGTGCTTTGTGTACACTGTGGCAAACAGATCTTTAAATACATGTGGTCACAGCTTTTCCAAGAGCCTCGTCTTCAATTCAAAATGAGTTGGTATGTTTTTGAATGATTGACCCGGAGTGTCTATGGTGTTATCTTTGGACAAAAAACTCCTGTGTAATTTAACTTAAATCTACCTTCAAAGACTAACGCTCACTAAGAATGTAGGACTTGGAAATCTGTGTGTAGTAGTTGACGTTATATAGTGGAATTTGATGAAGGGTCACCTAAAGTAGCATACACCTAGCTGGCTCAAAAACTACAGAAAGAATAACTCATAAACATAGTACCCTACTGAAACAACTACACTGCTGTCAGGACAGGGTTCACTTTTTTCTTCACTTCTGTACCATGGCTTCTGGTCACATCAGTTTAGCTAAGCAGAAGTTTGAAAGTGTTTGTGTTACACTCATTTGCCATCTACCTACTAAAGGGAACAGATACAACCCTGTACTCTCTTAGGGCTGGTCACACATATACACAGGCCAGGCAGTCAGTTCTGAAATTCAATTCAACCCCCCAAATAAAAATAGAGAATATATAAAACCCTGATCTCTTTGTAGCAACATGCATCATAATGCTTAAGAGCTTGCAGTAGACAGTGACTTGATAAAGTTTCTTTAGGATTCTAGAAATCTTAACACATTAATTTATTTAATGAATTTTATCCCTCTCTTCTGTCTGTAAATCATCCAAAGAAAAAACTAGACTTTCTCAATGTTGTACATCTAACATTTTCTGTAAATGATTTCCAAACTCTAGATTATATGGAACACACAGTATTTGTGCATTTCCAACAAACAATTAAATCCAATTTTTAATTTGAGAAAGTTTTGTGTCTGCTGCTCATGGGGGAGGGAGGGATAAACTGTCACTTCTAGGTGTCTGTGTGAATACCAAATAGGAAATTTGTCTGCTGTGAATGTTCAGAAGCATGTATATATAGTTTATCAGTTTCATGAATGGCTTTTCACCAGCTTCTGTAAAGTGATTTATAATGATGACTTTTATTAAATACTAGCTTCATACTCAAGGGCAATTCTTCTTCCAAAGCAGGGTGTAATATGGCTGCTTTCCATATGAGAATCACACTTGATACGTGAAAGCTATATTTAACAGTGACACTAATCCAAATCTGGGAAGGTTAGCACTCCTGTTTTTTAGACTTTTCACTTGAGAGATGGATTATGTCATCTTTATTGAGAAGAAGAGAGTGTTCATGAATAACTATTGTGAATAGGATACATCTCACCTAACTTTAACCTTATAAGAATGAGACATCCAGTCTAAATGTTCTCTGTTTCCTCAAAGAATAGAGAGATGAATCTCAAGGGTGATCCAATTCGCTTGTGTGGTATCCCATCTGTCTTAGGCTAGGATGGCCTAATGTCAGCACTGTTGTGGTTTAAACTATACAGAGCCTAGATTATCAACTAGGACAAGGCATCTGGCTTTTTAGCAACAAGAAACGGAACGTGAATTAAGCTATAATTATGACTGTGGGGGTGGATAAAATAGTAGAACAAATAATAAATGGAAGAAATAAAATTAAACCAAACAGATATTTTACCTGTCCGTTTAAGATCTCTATTTAGTGATATCCTCAGTGAATTTTCTTCTATTCTATAATTATCCTTTTCATTGAGTCAAAATCTATTATCCTGCTGTGCAACATCTCTCATTCCAAATCAGCACTTGCCAAATAAAAACTATCCTCACTTTCACTGCCTTTAATTTTCATGTCTGAAGATTCTGAATACACTGTGGAGTTTGTTAAAGCTAGAACTGAGGTTTGGCTGCCACCCTTATATCACTCAATTATGCCTTTCTCTTACAAATGTTTATGAAATATTCCCTGGTCAGAAACCTGACTTCTTTATTGAATCACAATCACTGATAGAGAGCAGCTGTCAGCATTGTGATGTAAGGGTTTAACTCTGAAGTATGAAATTGTCTGCTGGGGGAAAAGTAGAGCAGTGAATTGTAGATTAAATGCATAAAGAAAGGAAAACATCAGAACTCTGATGACCTCAGTAAATCTAGATTAAGTTGGTTTTTTGGGTTTTGGGGTTTTTTTTTTGCTTCTGTTGCCATTTTAAAATTCAGCCCTTTTGACTCTATACTTGTTAACTTAAGGAGAGCTTTGTCTACTTGATGCTAAGTGCACATGTCTGCTTGTATGACTATGCTGTTTTAATAGGCCTCCACTGTCAAGAATAATGACCCAAAGAATAAATCCCAAAAGAAACTGTACTGAGTGTAAAACATGTATCAAACTTCTATCTGGAGAGAAACATTGCTTTCTTGATAAAGGGCAAAGATGTGGAGGAGAGAGTCTCATTTTGTTGGTAGCAAAGTCATATTGGCTTCGCTTGAGCACATGGTCATATTCTCTTAGAGCTTTATTTATTCCTTTATTTATCTTTATTGAAAGGTTGAAAGGGACTTTTTTTTTTTTTTTTAGTGTTTTTCTCTGTACAGTTCTGTACATTCTGGGGAATGGTAGGATGTTTGTCCTGTTGATGAATATAGAAAATTGATGTTTCCTCAAGACCTGATCATCTACATTTAGATTTTCTTGGAATGTTTATTTGGACACAGATATCCTCAGGTAAAAGGAAAAAGTTGATGTGCCAAATGATATCTTGTTAGTGACAGGCCATGATGCTGTACAAGAACCCCAGTGAATATAGAAATGTGACCTCTTCAGAAGCTGTGGCTTTAAACTGAAATGCTCTGTGTAAGCTACCTCTTTTGCTCTGCTCTTGACTTCAATAGAATTTTCTTAATAAAAAAAGAAGGAAAAGGATCAGTAAAACCTTATCAGTACTTACAGCCCTTCTTTCCAAACTACAAGCTCATCAGTATGTCCCACCACCCTTCTCCAAAACACCACACTTAATTGTCCTTACAGGGATAAATCAAGAAGTGTCCACACCTTCACTGTGGACAGAAAGAGAAAACTACTAAGCAAGTCAGACCAGTGTGCTGTGGTAAGCTGAGCTGATGCTAAATTTAATTCCTGCAGGGTTTTGAATTCTTTTCCAGAGGATCTTATTGACAGAAGTGTATCAGCACCACACTTCCAGACACAAGGCTATTGATGATAAATGAAAGAATTATTACTAGTCACGAAGTATTTTATGATAGCAGTTTGTTCTTCCAAAGAATAGTGCAATGTCAATTAAGGAAAAGTCTGAATAAAAATGCATTTATTTTATACTTATATCTATATAACTATAGGTATCTAAATGCATACACAACTGTAGAGACTTCTTTTTCCTTGGGAGCATGTCTACTCAGTGAAGACTTATCAGACCTCAGTGAGCTTATTTAAAGACTGGAAGAAGTACAGCTGAATCTGTGCAGTGTTATGCTTCTCCTAATTGTACCTGCTGAGAAGAATTACCTCCAGTGTAAGTTAATTAGTCCTATAATAAGTTATTATCCCTGTATGGTGTAGCACTATGGTGTGTGGCCATGCCAAGGTCACCCAGGGCTAGGTCATATTCTTCCTACATGAATTGCAGTGAGCCATGGAGAAGCATCTCAGGTAATTAGTGACTGTGAAATCATGCCTCCTCAATGGATGTCAGGGTGAATGGCATCCTGAACTGCCCTGCCACTGTGTTCATGCCTCAGAAAGTAACTGTTCTCAGTGGAAAAGAATAGTCCATGCTTTATCATACAGTTACTTCCTGTAAAAGTGATACTTAATGCCACTTGTGGAGTCTATTTTATATCCATCTATTAAAAACTAGTAAGGTTGGTATAAAGTGTATGGAGTACCTTACTAGCATTTTTGTATTAAAATTTTTAGGGTTTGACGTATTTCCTCAAAAAAAAAAAATCCTATATATGATGGACATTTTTGGAAGAAACATAGCATAGCACTCACCTGAGATTTCTAGCAATCATGAGTTTTGTGGAAAATTAAGAATCATAGAATCACAGAATCAGTCAGGAAGAGACTGCTGGAGGTAGTCTGATAAAATCTCCAACATTCTCTGATCAGTCTGGGCCATTATATTCATATGCTACTTAAGGACTATGAGAGTGATAACTCAGTCAAAGAATCTATATTTTTAAAACAGTTCTCAAAGCAAGTAAGTATTTTGCTTTCAGATCTGTAACTCACTAGGTTCAAGGAGATTTGTTCTGAAAAAAAGGGCTTAATGTTGTAAAACTTCCTTAATAGAATTTTATAACTTAATCTTGCATCCATACTTCTTCACTATCATTTCTCTTAGAAACTCACATAACAATATCATACATATTTGTTTCCACCAACATTCTGAGCTGCATTTCTAAAAAACTATCTAAGGAGAGAATTGTTATTTATAGCAGTTCAGTAAGGTAGGGCCAGGACTACAAGTTATCATTTATCTCAATTCTGTGAGTTAGCTTATTGATATTCTTCCTCACCAATTCCAATAGCATTGATAGAAACCAATCAATCTGTTGGACACTATAACCTAATTAACATATCTTCTACCTGAAACGGCATCAGTTTACATCAGCAGAGTATCCAGTACATCAATTTTGGGATAGTTTGCAACCTTTCACACTCATTCCATTTGAACTCAAAGATGATTTCAGGTTCATAGGGATATGAATCAGGAAGTGGTTGAAACTTTTGGAGAATGAGGATTAAAAGCTTGGGGAGTTTGCTAATGAGATACACTCTCCTTACCCTGTGAGCTGGCAGGTGTTCATGCATTGCCACCTATCTTTTGGTCTCTTTTTGGTCTCTTTTGTTATTAGAGAATGGGTAGCAAGCTCCAGAAAGGACAGGAGGAAAGAAATGATTCCTCCTTAGATCTGAGCATTAAGACTTTTCACTAAAATGCCTTCAAAAGTGTTCTGACATTACAACAGACCACAAGAAACTCCCAGGTACAGCATGAGATTCACATTACAGGTAAAGCTCCCAGAAACAAAAGAGGGAATAATATTGTCGCAGAAAGGGAAGAAAAGAATTTATACAAAACAGAGAAAGAAAGGATTAAATAAAGGGAAAAGGAGAAGCAAGGGAGAAGGGAAGTTCAGCAATGTTGAGAATTAGACAGCAATCTTAATTACTTCTTTGAAATGGTTCCTGTAGTGAACATGAGTTCACGTGGCACATATTTATTTATATCCCAGAACATTGCATGCAATTACATGCAGCAAAATGCTCTGGTAATCTTAGAGGGATACAGCTAGCTAATATACATCCTTTCATCCCCAAAGTGCTCTAAAATACCTCCAACATTATAGGAGCCAAAAGACACTGGCAGGTAGGGAACTTTTTTTGAGAATTTGAGTGTCTTGACCAGGATGCTCTCATCCTGAACTAGTAGCTATAATCTCCTAAATTCCAGTCTTCTGCTCAGTGGTCACCATTCTTGGAGAAACCAGCTGAAACGAACTCAACACAAACCAAACCATAGTATGTTCTGGTACTCCAACGATGGTGATATCAAAATGTCTTAGTGATACACAGAATGAAAGACTGGTGAGAAAGAAACACATCAGGTCATGAAGACATGGCTTATTCCTAAACTTGACTTGCACAGCTAAAGTACTGATTACGTGAAACAGGCACTGGGGTGAGGCATAGTATTTTACATCAATGTCTGTTTAGCTGTGATTTGGCTACCCCAGCACACCAGGCAAAATGACAAATGACTAAAATGCAGTGTGCTCTGTTTAACCAGGCATACTGTTGCTGTGACCACAGTATATTGTCAGAGGCTTTCTGCTCCCTTCTCTTTCAAGTTGAACAACTCAATTTCATCATCATTTACAAACAGAAGGACAGTACCATGCACAACTTCCAGTCCAATTTTCATTGATTCTGATATTTGACTCAGTTTTCCATTTTTGATACATTTCATAAATATGGCTTGAAACTATCAGAACTAGTAATTAAAAACAACATGAAAGTTTTCACCTTCTCAGCTCATTCTCAGAATACACTTTTCTTCTGGTTTCACTTTAGTAAGCACAGTGATCTTATGTAACTTCAGTCATTCTGGGATCTCTGGGTTCTTCGCTTATTTCAGAAATTTAGCATATCATGAAATGTTTGCCGTGTTATTAGCTATCCATTTTCAGCAGCAGAATACCCAAACTTGACTCTGTAGCTTAAGTTTTGCCACCCATTATCCTAATGCCATTCATTAATTGTCAACTTGGAAGTGGAAATATCCTAAGATAATGTGTGAGATGTGGAGTTGTACAGTTCACTGATGTTTTTGCAATGCTCTGAAGTTTTTGGAACTGCAAAAGTATTCATGCTTACATCCCAATCAGTCTTCATTACACATACACTAATTTCTGCCATAGAGAAAACCAATATTGATGATTATTTCCCATTATGATGTCATCCTATTCTGAATGGAAATAAGATATATAAGGTTTATAAGATTATTTAATTCAATTATTTAAATGTCAAAGTCTGAAATTTTCATGATCATAAATTTGTATATCTCCCTTTTTTGTTTCTTTAATTTTATTCTTTCTGATTCAACTCCTTAGTGCTGTAAGAAACTTAGGGAATTCATCTTTATTAACAAATAAGACTGTGTGAAAAATATTTATTGTCTTTCGTTTCAACCAGCCCTCTTTAGTCATAAATGAGTATAAAGGAAGCATGACAAGCAATTTGCTGCATGGTAGATGATATTAATAACCTGCCACACTCATATCTCCTTGTGTGATCTGTAGCTATTATTTTTTCTAAGTGACAGATTGCAACAGAGAATGTTTGGTGTCAGTTGTGTCCTGTTCTCTACTGCCTGTTAATATGAAACGAGGAAAATAGCTTTGTTTGGTGTCAAACCCAGGCACCATCATCACTACCAGTCTGCTTCTCACAGGGCCAGTAGTGAATGCTTAGGGAAAGAACATGAGAAACCAGGAAATCACAGTGTCCTTCTATTAAGTTGGAGGATCCCTTTTTGCTGATAGTGGTAGATGTTCAATCTGCTGATTACAAACATTCCATTGATCATATTTAACTCTGTCATCACTCTGTGAATTCCCTCTGAAACAAGCATGACAGCATTCTGTAATCATTCAAGAGTCCTAACATATGAAGGCCTTCAAATCCTTGTCATTGAGATTGATCCGTGACTGGCAAAGTTGATGGAAACACTTTAACATCAGTTGATGGAAACACTTTAGCATCAGTTGATGGAAACACTTTAACACCAAGCATGTTTGCCAGAATAATGATGAGTCCTGAGAGGCTTGAAGACATCAGAGGCCAGGCTGAAAGACTGAGTGACAATGGCTGGAGCTGCTGCAACAGCGCCTAAGGCTGCAGCTTGCTGTTTGAGCTCTTATGCCAAGCCCATGAGAGCTAGGTGCCTTGGGAGAGCAGGCCATACTGCCAACGCATAGGCCAGTGGGGTTTGCTGGGCTCACGGTGGGTGTCTGGACTGCATCTCTCTGCCTGCTTTGGAGACTGTCTGGGCTTGAAGGAGGCACTTATTTTCCTCATCCCACTCCATTGAGAGATGGAGAGACACCAAATTTATCTGTCAAGGTTATTGTAATGTTGCATAGATACGGCTTGGATTCTACTTCCAATTGGGCATAGTGATTTTACGCATTTCCCACAGTGGCCTTCAAGCACTGGGTGCCCATACAACAACCAAGAGTTTTCAGACCTTGAAATGGGAAAAAAAATACCTGAGCCTTAGGTATCCCCACTGATTTCCTGTTCTCCTGGATGAGTTTTTTGATCAAGTTTACTTTGTGAAAACAATGCTGCCTGCCACTATGCAAAAATAATTTGTGAGATCCTGTGGATTTCAGACTGGTTCCTCAAAATACCTGCCTCTTGATAGACTATTTTGTGTCTTGAACTATCTTTTGCTTGATAGCTTTAACAAGAGCTTTTAAACTGGTGATCGATATAGAAAAATGCAATGTAGTACAGGATGTAATGAGAATTGAAACTCTTAATACTGGCAGCAATAGGAAGGTAATATTGACAGCAATAGGAAGGGATTGCTTAGGAAAGTCTCCATTTGCAGCTCACCCATGCTGCATACAGGAGTAATAAATACACGGTAGTCAAGCTCTGTAGCTGTTTTTTTGACAGTTGTGGGTTGGGTTTTTTTTTTTTTGTCCCACAGCTTAATAATTTCTAATCATTAGCATTGAGATATTCAGTGTGATATGTTTAACGTTGTGAGTGTGGCGGGAGTGTTAATGAAAGCAGCAGAAACAATTTGAGATTTTGTCAGAGTGGATGTGATTCCATTACAGTCACTACAGTAACTATCGAGCTATTTGTTCCACAACTGCTTAAATCTCTTGTAGTATTACACTTCTAAATCTCAGAGTACCAAAAAGCCTCAAATCAAGGTACTGTTAGGGAAAAATAATTTATATAAAAAGTAGAAATTATTCTGTTTTTTACATGTGTTAGAACAAAGCAAAAAACTGTAGGGATTTTGGTGAAATGTGAATCTGGACTTTGCTTTTTTATGTACATTGCTTATAATAAAGGATATATCTGTTACTGATTTTTGTATGTCAAAATCACTTGGTAATTTCTTTTTTCATCATTCTCCAATGCAGCATCAGTGAATATGAATGCACTACATGTGTTGCAATACACTGAAACAACCAGAAAATTCAAAGGTGTTATTTCCATTACTGTTTTCACCATTCTTGATCCGCTCTTATTTCTGCTGTATAAGAACTGAGAGCTAATATGGATGGGGCTAACTGGGCTTTTTTAAGAACAAGCTGATGTACACTTAGAGTCTCAGCAGTCTGGGTTTGTTTAAATTTTCTAAGGGAATGGGGCTCCTGTTCCCCTTTGATGTGTGCTATTAAAATCAACCAACAGGAATAAATAATTGGTACCATAATTTCATAGAGACTGCATGATTATGGTAACTCCTGACCTAAACTCAGAATAAGCAATTCACTTAGCATGCCCATACCGATAATTCAATAAATTAATAAATGCAACACAAATAAACTACAAAACTGTCAAGTTATCAGGTTAATAGAATTTTAGAAACCCTTACAAAATATGGAAAAAGCAAATCTCCAGAATGGGCAGTCCATTTGGTTGTGATTGCTAACTGACAAGCTCCAGTGCTTACAGCTTGCAGGCTGTTACCTTACACTGTTTCTTCACCACCCTGTCACACCATCCACTGCAGACATGACCTCCTGTGACATGATACCATTGTGGTCATGCTCAACCGTGCTGATCCCACATCCACCTCCTAGCTGTGTCAAGATTTGACGTTACTCTTTATAACGGCAGGACCCTGAGCTCTCTAGAATGGTAAGTTAGAGTTGAAAGACTACAGTCCCATATCACAGCAAAAAGAAGATATTAAACTGGTGAAAAATTGAACAATGCAGCCAAGGTATTGTTTCATTTTACATCAGAATTCATCCTGTGTGTTTTTGATTGATACCACCCTAAGTGATTAACTAAATCTTGATAATTGAGCTAACTACCACAAAAAAGGTACACAAATGAGACTAGGAGCTGAAGAACGGCTGTATCCATATGGAGACTGTAACATGAAATGTTTTGAGCTCTGCTATAGGATAGTAGATATTTTGATTTTAACATATATTTGCTGAAAAGTTATTTCTTCTCTTTGGAGAGCAGATTTATGAAAAAAAGCCTCTGTAGCATACAGAGATGCAGTAAATAAAAGCACATCCTTAATCATTATGAATGCACCTACAGGGCTGAGCTCAAGAGACATCTGCATAAAATTTCCCAGATTCTTTCAGCTGAGCTGAGCGATACGCACAAAGCAGGGCATACAACTATGAAGTATATTAAGCTAGACTGTTATATATGGAAGGGTCTTACAGTTCAGCTAATGTTACACTTGAGGCTGTTCTACAAAATATGCCAGCACAATTAATGTCAACACCAGATACCAGTCACTGTAAATACCCTTGGAGGGATTTCTTATATCTTTTAGTAGAAATCCCATTTAAGAAGTAAAGTTTCCAAATGTATCCCTGAAAATCAGAGGTCAATTCAATAACTTACAAACCAGCAGGCAAATTCCATCTTCCGTTAAAGGCAAGTGTTATCTCCTTTGACAAGAGCAGGCTAGTGGGAAATGAATAAATGGATGTCTTTTTTAACTAGAACAGACTCTATATTAAGCACTCAGACTGTCCTTTACACTTGTGTTGTGTTTGGCCATTGCTAGGCTGGACCATACTACAAACAGCAAGACAAGTCCATTTGACACCACAGAATTTCACCTGACCCTTCCAGGCTTCATGCCGTCCTTGTAAACCTACTGACTCTGTTGTCTTGCTAATACTTCAGCGTGTGCAGGACTGCATCTATGCTCTTTTGCATAGATTTATTCTCATTATTAATGAATTAACTGTTGTACAGTAGTATTTAAAGGACTAGGTAAAGACAGAGACTTACATACTATGCGTTATGATAGAAAAGCACCAGAAGGCGTGTTTACTGCAGCTGAAGTGGGAACTTGCCTTAGATGGGAAGTGAAAGGCAGAACCAAGCACAGGGTTTAGCTTGTTGAAGCTCTCGTCGTTGGGCACTGCTGTGCTGCATAAAACTGAATAGCATGACTTGTTATAAATATAAAACTATTTTCTCCTTGTATAGCTCACATTGTAAATATCTCATTTTCTGGAAAGAAATCTGTATGGGAGGCCTATTGAAGGCTTCTCGGCCTTTTATAAATGCTGCTGCATGTAAATAATTGGTCAATCACCACCAGATTTGAGTCTATGTCCTTTTTTTTCTAGACACTGATATCAAAAGGCTTCTTCTGTCATTGTAGTATCCCTTCCAGTCTGGTAAAAGCAGAGCAGAAAAGTAATTTCTTTTTGGCTTATCAGGTTACATTGAATTTTACAACAGACTGATTCCCTACATTCCCCAGAGTGCATTGCATTTCTCAGCAGCATTTTTTCCTGCAGGTCTGTTAAAGAACTGATTGTCCTCAAGTTGGTTTGCTACTATCAGAACTTCCTATTGATGTTGTATGTGTTATGACAATCTTTACATTTTTATTTACTTTACAATCCCACTTAAATAAGTTAGTAAGAGCTATTCTAGAAACTCACATTTGCCCAAACCCCATTCTAGATGCTCAAGAAAGATTATCTGCTGTCGGAAGGCAAACAAAGGAACCTGATTTAAACCCACTGAAGTGATCAGAAATTCTTCTTTTCCCTATTTCTTTTCAGTACCCAAGACTCTGTTTCAGGTAGCCATGATCTAACCAACTTTTGCTTACCATGTAATAACTGCAAGATGAACATGATTACAGCCCACCTCCCAAAAAAATGAAGTGTCTAGAAACACAGAATATTTCTGGCCTTTGTCTTTCTTGCATTGTTTACTCCTGTCAACCCCATTTCAGTGCAAGATAGAGGCAATTCCAGTTTCTACCAACAACTGCAACCTGATTGAATTATAAGTAACTCAAAGAGATAAGACAATGGTAAAAATTATCATTGTTCTTGGTTCATGAAAAAGACAGTTGAAAATTCAGCAAATTTTGGATTGCCATTAACTGCTAAAATATAGCAGAAAAGTGATTTTTTTCCCAAATAAAGCAGCACTTAAAAAAAACCAAACCAACCAAACCAGCTCAGATAAGGTTAAGTCTCTTTTAGAGCTTTCCTTCCATAATATGTCTGTGTCAGAAACTTAGAGAAAGGCCTTAGATGGGATTAAGAGGTAAAATGTGTCTAAGTCATGCAGTAAACTATGCTGAAGGTGTGCATCTTTTAATTGTCTTATAAAGCATTTTCATTTTTCATGGTTTTAAAAATCATTTAGGAACTGTCTTTGTGTGTAATTGGTAATTAAGTCCTTCTTTAATGATTAAATCTTTAAAGCAGTGTGTCTCCTGACCTCTGACAGCTACTCAGCAGATATAGTCTCTGAAAGAATATCTGAAGATGTGTGCTTCCTACTTTACAAGAATCAGCTTTAACAATAATTTTCTAAAAAGTAACTTTTATTTTACAGCAACAGTGAGAGATTAAGAAATTATCTGCTGTAATAAAAAAAAAAGAAATGTAGGAAACAGAGCGGGTTTTTATAATTTGTATGTTTTGAGATAGTGGGGATATCACCTAAATTAGCTTTGACAGAATTGGAAACATCCCCTTTTTCTCTGAGGAATCACTTCAGCTGAAGCTGCTCCATATAGCAGGAGGCTGTGAGGAGCAGAGCTGGCAAGGGCCTGACAGGTCTGCTTTGTGACAAACTTTCAAATGTGTTCTTATTCTGCCATGGAACAGAAACAAATTATTTTGTTTGTTTTGTTGTTTTATGAGATTGTGTCAAAAGATCTAAGTGAATCAAATAGATGCTTCAGCCTGCATCTCCCTCCCACTCACCTGAAGTATGTATCTTGCTCACCTACAGTATGTCACCCTCCTGTGCAAAGCTGCTGTCAGTGGATGTGGCCTAGCAGAAGTCAATATTGCAGAGAGGTGTAGGAATTCCTGGGATCAGCTTGATCAGAACTGATTAAAGCTGGTTAATGGCAGAAGACTCTGCTTGGCTATTTTAGAAGCAGGTGACCAGGCACAGTGGTACTGCCATGGTAGGTCACACTGGAAGGGAAACATGATTTTCAGTTTACCATTTCTTTAGCCAGCTTCACAACCTTCAGAAACTAAGAAGAGAAAACAGAGCAAATTTTTTCAGGTTTAAGACAATATCAAAATCCACATGTGTCCCCCCCACCAATTCAATAATAACAGTGTCATGAAATGTATTATCCTGTTCCCGGGATTTTGCACTCTTTTGCTCCTCATGCTTCTTCTACACCCCATTTTTATCATTTAGATAAACTTGATTTGATCTAATTTACAAAATGCCATTGAACTGTAAGTCAGTCAATGGTTTATTACTCAATGGAAAACCTGTTGAAAAGAAATGAAAACGTGGTAAATAAAAGACCTCTTTTTATGCCGCTGAAGCGAGTATTAAGGCTAAACACCTGTTTACCAGTTGATTTCACAGAGTTATTATCTTGGCACTAGATTAAATGTGTCTAACAACATTTGTTTATTTAGAGTTTATGCAGCAGATATTTTACTGTATTTTTTTTTTTTTTCCTTATGAGCCACATCATGTTTACCCTCATAACTGAGTGTGTGTTCTAGGTGGTGTCTTTACAGCCCATGCACTACTCATGATCAGTGAATGATGGAGCATTTTATCTGGCCCTTCATGAGGTAATGATAAGGGTAATTGGCACTCCAGACTTCTAGGCAGTTAAGAAGCAAGAGGGTGATGGAAAACAGCTATTTGCTGAATCACAGCTTGCCATCCAACTCCCCAAAGGACTTCCCTAAATTTTAACTGACAAATTTTAATATTTCCAGTTAGCATATTTTTGTCTTTAAAACCAAATTTTCTTCTTTCTCTGATTTATTTTTTTGCTTATTCTGCCATACACATAATTTGTTGGTGCAGTCCTCCTAGTTGTTAATCAAAACAGCTCACTCCACTTCAGCAGGGCTCTACTGATTTATATTCACAGTGGACCTGCTACAAGACCTTTGTTTTTCATTTACCTTTGTCATGTCTAGAATTCAGAAAAAGGACCCAAGGAGTGTGGCTGAGACTGCAGTCCATTCTGTCATGGACACTGGGCCATGTAAGATTAATGCCATGAAAGGAAACTGCCTGTCATGTTTTCCATAATGCCTCTAATGGAATAGTTCATATTCTATTTCAGTTCATCAAGACACATACCACTGCTGATCAATACAGTAGGTATCACAACTCTGATATTTCTGTGAATCTTATATTCACACTAGTTCCAATTATATGCTTCTTCAACATTAGGTCACAGTGGGATGGAAGCAGACTTTCATTTGACAGTATTAGAGACAATCTTAAATCTCATGTTAGTTTGGATCATGTTTCCTGATGAATTCTAATTCTTTTGTTTGATTTTACATAGTTAACCCCCTGAGAAAAAAAGTAATTAAAAAAACTTGGATAATTTAAAGTTTAAGTTATTAATATAAACTCCTGAACAGCAGTGTGTAGCACTAGTAAGTATGGCAAGCACAGAATGGCAAGGAAAATACTTCAGAGTTTTTATGATTTTTTTCTGAGTCTTTATATTAAAAAATTGACATCAGATGCAGAACAAGACTAAGGTGAAAGAAAGAAAAAACCTGTTTCTTAAGTCATTGTATGGACTCTGTCTTCTTGTTCCTTTCATCCCTGAAATAGATGGGTACACAGTAAAGAATAAAGCAGTTCTGGAGTAGCATATGAATCAGTTAGATATGCATGTGTATTTATTTTAAGCCTACAGATACTTTCATATTCCTCAGCCAAAAATTGCAGTTAATTAGGGTTGGCATGAAAGGAGGTTAAAAAAACCCTTAAACATAATTTTGGTGTTTTTTTTGGTATTGCAAGGCTTTTTTTGCTTTATGTTTTAACTGAAATCTTTATGACAATTACAGAAATAATGTTTTTTGTTGTTTTCAAAGCAGATATTTACAATTGGTTCAAATACTGTTTCTGAAATAGAACAATATTTCAATAAAACTGAAATTTACCCTACAAATGTTTTTATTGATATAAAATTGTGAGGATAAATGGGAAAAGAGAAATGCAAAATGAACCATTTTAATAAGGTCCCCACATTCTCCTTCTGATATTTTTCTAAGTAAAATGTTTAAATTCAGTACTGTGAGA
>VZTL01005364.1:0-21038 GCA_013400535.1 Scopus umbretta
ATTTATGAGTACATATGAGGCACAACGAAAACAGATAATAAACCGCCATGTTCAAATACTGCAGACTTCTAATCATTACTATGATTCTTTTTGCAAAGTGAATATGAAGATGACTTATCAAATGTGTAATGCATAACTCATTAAATGTATAATATAGGTAAGGTAAAGAGTTTCATAAAGCAAGTATTGATATGGACAGCATCTATAAATATGAAAGGATAGCTGAAATAAAAGCAAATAAAAGACCACATGTCAAAGCCTACTTGCCATTCCAGAAATTTACAACCCGAAAACCAAAAGGCGCCACATGACCAAACCTTTCAATTAATAAACAAGAGAAACCTCACCCAAGGACTGGATTAAGACCTTATTAAGAATACAGTCCATAAACAAATTTAAGCTATGCTTCTTTGTGCACTGGTATGGAAAAGCTGATGAAATACATTCAGAAATTAACAGGGAACAAGTGTGATTCATCACACAGTGGGATAAAATTACTGTTACTTTTTTCATAGAGCAATTCAGAGAATCAGGCTATGCCCTCCTTATGAAGAAATGAAGTTGATTTCTGTATAAAAGAGCAACCTTTTGATATTCATGAAGCCAATGTACAGAAGCAATATTTCAGGTCCACATTCAATTCTATTTAAAGACAAAAGTTTTCCCACCAGTTAAGTGGGATTCAGCTTAGACCTTCAGTGGATCATGAACAGAGATGTTGAGAAGTGGAAAAAACATAAATGGTGATTAATTTTACAATAATTAACATTCGTGGTTTGTGCTCAACCTATCCTTTAAAAATCATTTATATGTCTTATCTACCCACCATAGGCATGTCCAAAATTCTTCATGCTGTAAGCCATAGATTGAGAGCCATACAATACATATATAAAATACAGCACAACTCAAATAATTCCCCATGATAAGTAAGGCAAGACCAGTTTAAGCACAGCCTGGCTAGCGTTAACACATCCCATGGCTCAGGGGAAAATGGCCTTAGGGGAGAAACATTTTTGCAGCCCACCCCTTCCTTTGGCAGCCTCTTTGCAGCCTTGCACCAATGGATTTCTAGGCTTTGTCTCCCTCCCAAGCCTAACCCTGACCCTAATCCAGGACTATGGATGGGGTTTATACATGTTACCATAAATATTTATTTTCTGAAACTAGCATGTAGTTGGAGGTCAGAAATTCTGAACAAGCACCAGAATGTCTGAAACAATGGGGCCACAACCTAAAGGTATCCCACTCATGCTAACTTGGCAAGTTTCGCTATAGAAAATATCAGTGTGATAAATTTGTAGCAAACACAGGGAAAAGAAAGAAAGTGAACAGAAGACTGTAACAAGATACCCCTGTTCTCAAGGCAAACCTATATAGGCAGCTGCAGGGAGATGTGAACTCAGTTGTCTAGCCCAGGCTGGCCCAAAGAAGCCAGATCTGAAGCCAGGTCCAGAATCTGTGGTGTTCAACTCATTTAGCTTCAGACATGATGTGTTGACACATCTCTGTAACTTCTAGGCAAACTACAGAATTGCACCTGGTTACTGAGGAGAATCAGCAAAGCTTTTCTAGTCTACTTGCCATTGAATTATTAACAGGTTAACAAGGGTAGCACATGCTAGTTCTTGAATGACTTAGTTCAGCAACTGCCTACATATACAATTTTAAGGACACCCTGTGAAGTTGTAATTGCAACCAAATATTTAACTAAATTCTACACTAATTAATAGATAATATTTTTTTCTTTTTTTTTTTAAACAATGGCTGTTATTTATTCTTCATACTGTTAACAGATGCATGACAGTAATTGATGTTTTACTAGCACTACTCACAATCAAATTCACACAGGAAAGAGAAAATTTTATTGACAATATCTAGCGAGTTCCCTGAATCAAAGATCAATTGATTACAAAGCATTCATCAAAGAGAAATGTATAAGAAAACAAGCTGAAGAAATAAAATAATTTCTATAAATTACTAGTAGTAAATGAGAGAGAGGAAGTTGGGTTCCCAAAAATGTGGTTGATCCTGCCAAGACGAACAGCTCTTGGCAGCTGTATCAGGTTTATACATTGCAACTGCTTCTAAAGTACCAAGAAGGACACAAGATCTCTGTTTCTTAAAAGGTGCAGCATGTTAAGGCACTGAGAGAAACTATACATCCCTGGCTGAGAATTGTAATATGCTGCTATACCAGCATAGATTTCTGATAGTTATGACACTAAATGCATATTATATGTGCATTCTGTTCTGGAATATTTAAAGAATCACCCTAAAATCATATGATGAATTCATGTTAATGCCAGAATAACTGCAGATAGTTTATAATGAAGTATTCTGGATGCAGTGTCTGTGTAGGGCTGCTGTATCAATCTAGCTGAAGGCTAATTTCAGGCATTTTTCAGAAATGAATTAGCCATTAACAGAGACTGCATGTCTCATGCCCCTGAACTATCTTGCTAACAGAAAAGCTCTCCTGTTAAAATCAAATTTTGATTTTGCTACAACATCCAGAGCTCTCATATTGTTTGCAATTATTTATCGTAGGTAACAAAAGTAATTACGGAGAGATGATAACATTGAGTACTTTTTTTTCCATTCACTTTAGTGACTACAAGAAAGGAAGCCAAACAGAATAAAAGGATAGAGCTAAAATGTACTACAATTGAAGTGGATAGAAAGAAAAAAAAACCCTCTGATGTGAATTATTTCAAACCTTTTCTATGTTTTACAGATGCAGAGGAAACAGTAGTGAAATGAAGACTACAGGGAAGATGAACCATTAGGTTAATAATTCACTTCCTGCCAAAAAAAAAACACCCCAAACCACCCTATTAGTCTTGTTTTACCATTACCCTGCACATGAAATAATCTTTAAAATGTCTTAAAGGTGTCAAGTAAATGTCCATCCATCATCAGTAAAGATGGAAGAACCTACCATGAAAGTAAACTTCCAAAGGCATTGACTGTGTGGTCTGTACTCTCTGAAATACTTTCTCTGTTTCTGTATTAGTAACTTGCATGATTTACATAGCAGTTCTAAAAATCTTAAACACTGCTACCACCTGCTGGTTAATTTACACTTGAATCTACTAGCTTATCAGCAAAGTAAGAAAGGGAAAAAGGAGGAAAAGCACACTCTAAAATGCTTTTAAAAATAATTTAGCTTTGGTATTCCCCCAATATATTCTAATTCAGCTTGTTCTGTTGTCACAGATGAACAATCTTAGTGTCATATGTGAAGAATGCTTTTATTTCTGAATTATTTGCAGGAGGAGCCACTGATAGTAAGAAAGAGTGGCCTGTGATATTACTTTCCTCCGCTTTCATTTTTATATCCTATAGAACCTCTTGTAACTAGGTCACCGTTGTCTGCTGTGTAGAATCTTCCATGTTGAAAGAGGGAAATATGCCAGTGCTCTGTATTACTGTTTTAGCAGCCGAGTTGCTGTTGAATTCACTTTTATAGTGTCTGTGGTTCAGAAAAGAAAAGAAAAAAAACCCCGTCTCTTGGAAAGTTGTATTAAGTAGCAATAAATTCTATGTATTAAAAAGTTACCCTTACTGTAGTTGTCATGACAACTGAAGCTTGCAGGGTTATGGCAGGAAAAGTTCATACCCCTTAATGTTAATTAAAACTAATGCTAATCATTTAGTTCCAATTTTAAAAACTGATTGTCTCTAACTTAACAATTAACATTTCATACATAAAGGAAAACACCACCATCACTGAAAAATGTATTGTTTGACTAGAAAACTGAGGAAAATGAGAGGATACTATTCCTAAAAAGATTTCTAACAAGGCTGTGGTATTGAGCAGTTCCATTAAATAACCACACAAAAGCAACAGAAGTCCCTGTTAAACTATCTGCTTGGAAAAAAATCAGCCAGTAGTGTCTGGCAGTGAAATCCATGGGCAAAAGAACAATGATGTGTCTAAGCCAGGCTGTTTGGATGAGGATCTACACTCCTTCAGATTTCCTCCATTTTCAAATCTAGGATTATGATCCAACCCAGTTTCAGGTTCAGATCAGGATGTCTCTAAAGTTCAAGTGCTCTTTACTGATTCTAACTATCTTTAAATGAGGTAGTTGGCCAAAAACAAGGAAAATAATGACCAAGGATGGTGAGGCATGTTTGTCTTTTTCACCACTGAAGAAATGGATAATTACATATAGTAATTCATTGGTAACATGAATTCTTCTGTAACTTTTTCCAGAATTCTCTAAAAACTTGCTGATTTTGGCATTTTCATCAGGTAGAAACAAGATGCTTACAGAGACATTTGGCTAGTTCTAAAGTAATTACCAGGAGGCAACTGGTTTTGAGTTCCTACTCTCGATGTATTGTAATCCTAGTGTCTGGGATAAGAAAAAATCTGTGTGCTAAATCCTAATTTGTTCAGTGCTTATGTAAGATACTACTGAAAATTCACTGATTATTACTAGCTCAGTCTTGCTGTAGTGTAACCAACAACAGAATTTGAGCCTTCAAGTTTAGATCAATTTTAAAGGGAAAAATAATGCCATTACATTCTTTCTAAATTTATGATCCCATTAAAAAAGCCCAGATCTGATCTTACAAACAAATGTGCATTTAAACTTTACATGTTCAAACCATTTAAGTACCTGGTTTATTTTACCTCTTTACCTTTTAATTTTGGTGAGAAAAGAAACTATCAGCCAACCAAAAAGAAAAGACCAAAAAAAAAAAAAGTTTTTTTGGTTTGTTGCTGTGATCCTTCCAGTTGAGCTAAAACCAAGATACGTTAGCAACCTCATAGAAATGCCTCACTGCCTTTGCAAGACTTCTAGACCATTTTGTAGACTAGAGAGCTCTGATCAATCATACTTTTTTTTAATGCTTATCTTAACAGAACTCCCAGATTTTTATTGCATTAGTCAGTATGTTGCCATGACACTTGGATAGGTTCTGAAATTGCATACATTTGTCCTACATTCTCTAAAAGCAGCATGTTTTTTTAAGGATGAAGTATCAAAAGTTACTTTAGCCATTGAATATTCCTGGCTAACCAATTTGAAGAGTAAATAAATTAAAACAGAGCATTAATTAGATGAGAGAAAAGAGGAATAACGTGGGGTCACATGAAGTATAAGTTCTACTACAGAACATGTTAAGGATAGCATTGTCAGCACTGACTTATTTCTGCTCCTGTTGATAGGGGGCAAAGAAAGGCCAGCATTAAGCATTTTTTGAAATCCTTCCCTAAAGGTTCAAATATATTTTAAACATAGTAACCAGGCCTTTTGTTTTCTCTTTCATCAATGCTAGTTTCAAAACAATGGAATCAAGAAACAAGTCAGGGTATGCAGTTACCATGTTAAAAATATTTTTGTTATGATTTTATGCTCTGTGGCTTTTTTCATCTGGCAGTGGCTGAATCTAAAACTGGAAGTTTCCTGTCTTACATCCACACATCTGTACTACTGAGAGATCCAGCAACATGTGGGCTACATGAGAACACAAGTCACTCTGTTGCTTTGTGTGCAGAACAGAACAAGCTTGGAGAAGAGAACCCTTAAAACTTCAGAAGAGGTTGTTCCACTGAATCCGTTGTTCCACTTTTGGGTCTTAACCTAATTCCTACTATGCATGCTAACTAACCAACCAAGCATTTCTTAGCTAAGCCTGGTCAGTGTGGCTTTCTTGTTTTATAACTGGGGAGAAAAAACCCAACCAAACCCAACACTTTAACAGGAGTTGGATTGTTTGCATTTGAGTTTATCAAAAGAGACTTTAGAAATCAGCTCAGCATATAAATGGTGCTATTTTATTTGTACCAACATCTCAACACCTGATTCATTTCTTTAAATAAATCTCACTTTGGCACAATTTACACGCATCTGAAAACCACCACGTAATTTGGCACAATGTGATACAGTTGGCAGCCTTCCCTCAAGACAGGTCCAGGACTGGAACCAAGAGGGATACCACAAGCCAGCACTGAGGTGCATTGAAAGAGTTACATGGGGAGGTTTTCACAGCAGTTGCCTGCACCATGTCTAATCCAAGCCATTAGTTTCTCACTTTCAGGAGCACTGAAGTCATGCAGAAATAATACATATGTATGTTTCTAAACCTTTCTCACTCCACTCAGAGGTCTTTTGCCCCTCCCTACCTCAAGCTCACTTAAGAATTAGAATTTTCCATTTCCTAGGAGACATTTTCAGGATTGTAACCTTCAGAATACAGAACTGTAAAAGTATTTTTGTTTCCAAGTAGTCAATACTAGCATTTAGCAGATTCAGGCATTTGATGTTTTACTTAGGTATTCATCATAGCCTATCTGAATGAAGTCCTATCTCATAGTCAATGCTGAAGTTATGTCCAGCAAAAGTTTGCAAGGTGTAAACCAAATTCCATCTCTATTGGGAAAAAAACCTGAAAAATCTCTTGTGCATTTTTATTACCTTGGTATGCAGACAGGGAAAAAATAAAAAACCCCACAACTATTTGAATTCTACAAATGATTAAAAGATCTGCTGAATAACTTCATTTTCCAATTTGAGGGATGAGTATTGCTGTGATCCAGTCGGTTGGCCCTAACTTGCTTATTCCCAAAGTAAAGGAAAAGGAGGAAAGCCAAAAAGGAAAGTGGGTAGAAGTAAAACAATTCCAACGTCAGTGTTGCAGCACCACCTGTTGTCAGTGCACGGATGCACAGACGTGATAGTCGAGCTTTGACTCACAAAGAGTAGTACTGCGATTGTAGTAAGAGTATTTTTATTCTCTAAATTACATCCCAAACGGCATACTGAGTTTGCTGTTGTTTGGTTCTTCAGAAAATGCTGCTCAACTGTTTTACAATAATTGGAGGCAAAAAAAAAAAAGACAGATAATATTCCAGGTGTTATTTAATATTAATTATTTTTATATTAGTTCATTGACATTTATTACAATTTTCTGTAATAGTAAACATATCGGGAAATAAACTCCTTATCGGTGCATTGTATTTGATTTATTGTTACCTTCTAATGTGACTACTGAATCTTCACTTTGATAACTGTGGCTGATGGTAGCATTACAAAGAGCCTTAAGACCTTTTAAAAGAGATAGGATTTTGAAAAGTGTAGGCAGAGGACAAGGAAATAAAATCCTTCTGTCGGTGGTTTGGTGGAGGCTCTGGAGGCTGCTGAGGAGGTGGGATGAAGGAGGGGAGGTGACCCCCGGCTGCTCTGAATGGCAGCAGTGGTGGCTGGAGCCTCCCTGAAATGCCCTGCCGTGTACCAGGGCATGCCTGTGCAGATCCTTTCCCAGGAGAGCTATGTTGATGATCATAAGATTTGAACACCCCTCTCAAATGCAATGGTAGGTGATTTGATTTCAATCGCATGACATTTGCATTTCCAGTTGTGTTTTGAGGAGGGATGTTACGTATCCTTGACAGATGAGAATTCCTCTAAAGGCTAGATGGATGAGCCTGGAAGTGTAGTAGCTACCTGGAAAAGTTAAATGAAGTATTTATATTTTGTTTGGTTAAATTTGTAGTTAATGAGAAGAGAGAAAGCAAAATTGTTTTGGATTAAATGAAAGTTAATGTATTCTCTACATTATATACTCTCTAATAGTACTTCAGTGGAGAAACTACGATTAGCCCACGCTAAGCCATGTAGGATTATGGATCAGTACCTCTCTTGAGCCTTTGGAAATACAAATTCAAGTCCTAACAGAGACATGCAGGAAAGTGAATTGTGCCAAAGACAGTGGGACTCAATGTGAAAGGCTCTGCCACCTCCTCCACTTCGTGGAACTAATAAAAAAAAATTGCCAAAAAATTTGCGATGAGGTGGGGAGCTGTTTCTAGCTGACTGAAATTCTATTCTTCTTGGAAAATGTTATGAACAGAAGCACACATCTGTCAAGATATTTCTGCTTTTCCTCCAGAAAATAAATGTTGCCAGTTATGAACCTCTGAGGAGAGAGTGACACACAGTAAGGAAGAAGAAAAAGCAACACAGATGCCCATTCCTGCCCCTTCTGCTTATGCCTGAGAAGGTGCTTGATATTCCGTGGGCTTCCTGACCAGGTGGAATTTCTACTCCATTGACTGCACAGTTTTTATACGAAAGAATTTCTTACCTTTCTCAAGAAATCACTACAAAATGAAAAGATGAGCAGCTTAAATGCATCTGGGCAAGCTGGTTGCCTGTGATAATTAGTAAGTGGTTCCTTGCCAGTTCAGGGGAAGGGAAAGCAGCTTATATTAATCCAACTCAGTAAATGCACAAATTCAGGGGAAGACAGTTGTTTTTTTTTTTTTAAAGATATGGCAGTCTGTAAAAGGGAAAAAATATAGAAACATGCAATTCTTAAGAATCCATGTTACCCTTACAAAGCAGGTTTGAAAGTTTTCTCATGTTTACCTGTGCAAAAGAGGACTGTTTTAATGAAGCCCATTAATTTGTTCATCACTTCTCATCTTTACTAGCAAATCATATCCCATGCTGTTCTTCCAAACTCTGATCTTACCAGCCACCTTTAAAGTAATTTTTCTTTGCTATCATTTCATTTCTGAATCTTTTTATCAGCATCTACAAGCTTTCTACCCCAACTTCTGGACTTGTTTCCAAAAACCTACATTTAAATGTGTGTTCATCTTACTCCTATCATTACCCACCAATACCTTCCATGCTGTGGTTTCATTTTTTTAATTCATAAATCCTGGGCATATCCTCCATCTGCTGGAGTACTGTAGATATGTCTTTTCAATGAAACACTTACCACAAAGCCTGTCACTGAAGGAAGACATGTTGTCTAAGTTGTTGCATAAGGTACTTTATTTCAGAAAGTCCTCTTCCAGATATTATTTGCTTCTTGGAAACTGTCATGTTTGAAGGCTTGGGGTTTTTTAAAAAACTTTTGAAATATAAATGATTAGTTCAGGAACCACGTTTTTCTCTAAATTTAAAAACTTTTTCAGCCCTGTGTTTTCAGCAGTAAGAGCAAATCAATAAGGGTATGCACCGAAATGTGTCTCTTCACAGGTTCTTTTTATAGTAAAAGAAGGTTGTTTTTAGGGAAAAAGGGGCCTTATATAATACTACAGTAAAGTCATGAGAAAAAGCAAGTAACCTGTGTTGTGTAAGTAAAATGACCTGAAAAAATTGTATAGGATTGCAACTTGCTGAATAAACTTAATAAATCTAGAAGGACAAGGGCCAACAGAAGAATGGCAGAAACACCATACTAGATCCATTAAGTGGGCAAGGAAACACAAGGTGAATGAAAGCCAGTGTCAGTAAACAAAAGGTGATGTATACTGTCAAAACCAGTCCCAACTCCAGTTGTAAAAAGGGAGCCTCAGAACCACTCCTGGAGTAGGACCTTGGGGCTACACATTCAGTGAAAGCATTATCTTCCTCTCAGGGCTCAAAACAAGAAGATAAACCAGAAAACATTATGGTGCTACCACATAAAGCCCTGGTCCACTGCCTCTTTGAACACTGTATACAGTTCTGGTCCCCTCATTCCAAGCAGAATACATTAATGCTGAAAAATGTTCCAGAGGCAGTAAGAGTAATCAAAGACATGGAGTTGCTTCTGTGTGAGAAACTCTGGAGCAGTTTAGGACACTTTAGATGGTAAAAGGGACATTTGGGGATGACAGAATGTCACAGATGTCTACAAAAATCAAGATAGCCTAGATAGCATGTCTAGGGACCCACTGTTTACTGTTCTTCCTGATACAAGAAGTGGCTGGCAGCAAACAAAATAGTTA
Organism: Scopus umbretta; assembly: GCA_013400535.1. Lineage (NCBI taxonomy): Eukaryota > Metazoa > Chordata > Aves > Pelecaniformes > Scopidae > Scopus > Scopus umbretta. The sequence goes on from VZTL01005364.1 coordinate 9,740, forward strand.
AGTCCAGAATTTGAAAACTTGCAAGGAGGTGGTAATTTCTGGAACAGAAGAAAACAAGAAAAGGACTTTTTGGATGCTGTAATTTATACAGGGTGAAAGGAAATCTGGACAAGCACTTGAAGGAAAATCTACTGAAGCTTTAATAAAGACAGAAGAACACATCTACCTGAGCAAATCCATTGAGCTGAGGAAAAATGAAGATTGGGAAAGTACGACAAATACATGCCTTGTTCTTATTCTTTTCTTGACCTCCTAAGTATCTGTTTATGGCCACTGTTGGAGACTGGCAACCTGCCTAGGCAGGCCTATGGTCTGGCTTTGTACAGAGTATGTTTATATTCTGTCTCTGGGGCAGTAGATGCTACTACCAAAGTCCCACTTCTCCACCTTGCTTTTAGGATACACATGCAAAAGAAAGAGTTCAAACTGAAGATTTCCCTACTCTCATGAACCATAGGGGATACTTCACTATCTGATCACTTTCTCACCTTACTTAACTGCGCACGGGGGCAAGTGATGTGGTTTTTTTTTTTTTAAGAAATGAACACACCTTCCTGTTTTCACTTGCAAGCAAGGATATTATCTAGTGCATTGGCAATTATGCTACTGTCTTACATATTACAGCTGGTACATTGCATTTTGGATTACAAATGAAAAGTCTGTAAGCTTTTATAAGATGTTAAATGAAAAACTGAAAAACTACAGGTTTCTAAAAAGTGACAGAAAGAACACGGAAGGGATTTGAATTCAAGATTAAAAGAGAGTTTTAGAAGCTGGAATATGAGTTTCATTACACAGTTTGGGGGAGTTGAGGTGTACAGAAATAACATTTCTTAAACTTAGCAGACGTAGATCATGCTGAGAAATGTATTAAGATGGGAAAGCATCTTATTTTATACTCTCATCAAGTAGATGGGTTTACTTACATTTTTTGCAGTTTTCAATATGTAATATAATTAAAAGATGTAGAAAGAGTCTTCTCATGAGGGAGAGAGAGATGTATATCATTCTTAGGGTACTAAATCCCCAAACCTTTGATGAAGTGTATGGATTAAGCAGCCTCTCTAGTCTTTTCTGGTGATTGACTCTTCCTGATAAATCAGCAAAAGTGACAGATCTTAGTAAAGACTGAGAATGTAAATCTGTATGCTGCTCATACACAGTCCAGCAGAATAATGAAGTCATGCATTTTGTAGGTTTTCTATTTGTTTTTTAGTGCAGTAGAAGAGTCTGGTAGGGATCTTTTCCTCTCAGCACTTTGGTAGAGCTTACAGTTACAGTCTTAAAACATACTGTTCATTCAGCATATGGTAAGATCTAGCTTAATATCAAAGCTTCTTTAGAAAGTAGGTAAATATTCCTCATACTAGTTTTGTGCTTTGTACGGCATGAAATGGATTTATTCTTATGTTCTTGTAAGTACCAGTGCACATTTTCTTGCCAGAAACCTTCACTGGCAGGCTACCTAATGTTTCTGAAGAGCAGTGTCTGTCTCCCACTTCCCAATTTAAATGAAATTTACTACCAGATTCTACTAGAGAACCTCTTTTTCTGACAGGTTATAATAATCATGCAGGTATTAAATTGAATCTTGGCTTACAAATGAAGAACAAATAGCTCTCTAAAAAAGACAGAAAGAAACTGAAAAGTAGAATAAATCAAGATAAACTTCTGAAATACCCGTAAGACCTCCCAGTCCTTTAACTGCAGTCCTTAGTGGGCTCTTGAAAGTACACTAGAAAAGTACAGTTCTTACTTCAGTGTAACATATAGCCAGTTACAGATGACTAAAAAAAAACACCTTCAGGATATATTTTTCATGAAATGAAGTATCGGAACAGTACTGCAGGAGTATGCATCAAGCTTCCTAGAAATTATTCAAAAACCGAAAACATGGGAAGTTGGGTTGACTTTGTGCCAATTAATCCTTGGTAGTTACCATCAGAAAACTACTAATAATACAAAGCAGCAATAGTTGATGCTCAAAAGTTTCTACATTCTGTTATCTCATATTAGCAAAAATATACTTCTAATTTACAAATTCCATTCTTTAGCCATTTAAGACCATGTGATTAGCATCAGTCCCTCATAACACTGCCTCTTTGTCACATGTGCCTTCGGTTTAAACAGATTCCCTGATCTCTTTTACTGAAAACATTCAGGTATTTGACTTAGCCTATGTGAAGAAGTCATACCACAGAAGGCGCAAGGCTTTTAATGTAGTGAGATATATCTGAGTGAACTAGCTTTCTCACCCAACAGGAGCTCTGCAAATGAAAAATGTAAGCATACTTAGTATCTCTAGATAAGTTTGGGGGATAATTTAAGCCTCTTTAAATGTAAAAGTTATTTTTTTGCAGCAAAGTTTGCAGACAAAATTTTACCTCAAATCACTTCTACCAAAATTGGTAGAGGAAGAACACTCTCCATTGAGCAACCCTCAAAGAAAACACCCCCCAGGCTCCTTCTTGCACCATTTCCATTTTTCTCTGCCAGAAAACCCTTCTTAGGCATCTGGCAGGCTCATCTGTGCTGCCATGAAAGTATGGATAAGGCTTTTATTTCTTTTTTTCCTAGGCAACATAGCAGTGTGGATGGCCTGGCCTTTGGCAGTGATTGCAAAGGAAATAGCTACTCTGGGACCTAATGCCCAAAAGTCAAAACTGTGGCAGACAGATGGCTGGCAGTACAAGGTACATTGTATTATGTACAATGTATATGTAAAATGTATATATTTTACATTGTTATCAAGGTTTCATGGTCTCTGAAATACAGAGAGAAATCAAGGTGCTTCACATTTCTCCAGCCTGGGTTTATCAACACACTGTAGAGTGACTTAGCCATGAATGTGGTGTTTTCTACCAGTATTTCTTTGCTAGGTTAAAAGTTAAATGCTTCTCAGCTATATTTCCTTGTGACAAATTTCCCAGAGACAACCTCAGCAATTTTCTAGTGAGGGTCAAGCATGTTGGTAACAAAAATAATTTTTTCTGACTTTTTTTATTTCCAATATACAATAGGAAAAAGAGTATATTTAAAAAAAAAAGTCACAGAAAACCAAATCAGCACAAGATTCTAGACAAAGCTCTTACAAAAAATCTAAAAGTAAGGTTTTCTCCAAAGACTAATCAAATCCTATTTCTTCAAATTAAGATGTGCTACCAGATTCTCCACCTTTTCTCAGGGGAAAAAAATATTAAAACATTCTAATATTAAAGGGCAGAATTTAAGGACTGGTCTTCTCTACGTGTAATCACTGTATGATTGTGGATCCACTAGTCCTTAATCATACAATATCAGAAATCATACTATTACATCAAAACCACTTGTGTTTTCAGTACGGTACCCCACATCAGAGCTCCGAATCTGGTCTTTTGGGCTGGGTCAGCTATAAAGATGCCCAAAATGAGCTCCTAACGAGAATATCCGGAAATCACTCAGGTTCCTATGTATAAACAGATGCTTTGTAAGCCTGGGCTGGTTCTACCTCTGAGGGTTAAATATATCCTGTAAAAGCATTGTTCTCTGAATCAAAATTTAAGTCTGAAGCATTGCCCGATTTAACTGCCTCGTACTTTGCTCCATCTCCTCACCTTTTCAGCACCTGTTTCCCAAAGTACTGCATGTGTCTATTTCCACAGTGATTGCTCTACCATTCACATGGTTACTGATTAACATATGACTGGAGTTAAAGGATTATCCTGAGACAAGACACTTTCAAGGCACTCGTGGTTTTACTAACTGACTGCAGTCTTCCTTTGAGTATCACAATCCATAGTTAATTAGGCAGCTCTGCGCATCGTTTGTTTCTTTTTCTTTACTTCGGTGTGTGAGGAATAGCTTACAGTATATATATAGATTTCACTGTACCACAACAATTATTTGCTGAAGTAACTTCTGTTATTTTTAAGCATATAACACCAGCTTTTTAGATGGGTAGGCAGCCTAGATTTTTCTTGATGAAGAGAACATCAGGTGCTCATTAAATCTTCACATCAAACCCTGTACATTACAGATGCAGCATGTACAATCCTTACAGTGAAAGAATGTTCCTTAAATTGTTGTTTATGACCACTGCATCTGAATTTGGAGACATAACATTACTTAATAACTTGCTGAGCATCTATTAATTAGTGGTTTTGAAACCCCCAAGAGCACTGTCAAACATATTGATAAAAAGAAGTATCACCCTTAAATTCAAGAAGTTATGGAAAGTGAATTGCAATGACTAACTGTAGAATTAACACAGTTGTTTGGTAGTGAGTTCAACAGACTTTACAACGTAACAAGCAAAATAAGAAAATGATGATCATGAGTCCCCTCTCCATGATCGTATTTATCCATATTTTGTGAAGTGGTAACCCCATGGCTACTGGTCTGCTAAACTGCGACTTAAACACAACAGCTGTCTCTCCCATATTAACTCCTCGCAGGCTCCCTCTGGCTAGTTGCTGAGTTTCCAGCGCAGCCTGCTCTGGAAGCTGGCAATAGGGGCAACTGTGCATTCCTTGGTTTGCTTCTGCTATCCAATGCCCTTAAAAGATCATGTTTTCTTCAGGGTCAAACTCAAAGCAGACCTCATGCAGCCTGTTGTGTATCTATGTCTTCAGCTGCTATGAATCTGACTCACAAGTATCTCCCCTGTGTTGTTCCGTAGTGAAGAGAGTCAGAATGAGCTATCGTTAAAATCAGACTATGTGGACTCACATTTTCCTTGCTGTCATGTTTTCCAATCAGTTGTGCTTCTGCAAAGTCAGTGGAAAATACTGTTGTCTTCCATAAGACCACAAAAGATGCATTAGCTTGGAGGCTGCAGGCTACAAGCGTGCAGAGAGGGTGAACCACTGTGAAGCACCGAGCTGTAAATTGTCCCCAGACTGTCTGCTGTCATAGTGATACATGTAGTGTAATGACAGGATAGAACAGAACTAAGATGTCGTGAACTTCAACAGAATACAGAAAATAGAATGTGTGTGTATTTAAACTTAAAGGTTTATAATAGGCATTGTGGTTTTTAGAAGGTACTGAAGGCCCTATCATTAAGTTGTTAAGAAATAATTGTTATCACTCTCAAGATACTGTAATTGAAAGCTAAGCAATGCTAATGGGACCATCAATCACGCAAGTTAAGAGCAAACTACATCAGGGATTTGCAGCATAAAGGTCTTTGTGCAAAAAGCTATGAAGTTGAACGAATAATCTGTGAGCTGTTGACATACTTGTGGAGGGACAGTGGCTTCTGTTGCTGAGATGTTCTAGAAGTAATAAAATGCTATGAAATGTCAGCAAAACCCCACAGTTAAGACATTTGAGTGTGTGTGTGTGCTTGTGTGTATCACAGGGGGATTTTAGAAGTAGAAGATATAGGAGTTTTATATTTTGAGAGAAGGGGAGTCAAATAAATCTTAGTAGATGTAGATGTAGGTAAAATATCGCTTAATGATTATCTAGCTTGTGGTATAGCCCAAGAAATTGATAAATGGTGTTTAACGTTTACATTGTCTAAGCCAACTGAAGCAGGAGATAGTTCCTGATGAGACTCAGGAACTGGCCCTAGGAACCAGCTAAAACTGGCCTTGCAATTTGAGTAAACGCCAAGGAGCAATTGGGCCTGCGCAGGAGCAAAAGGTTATTAGCGGTGACGAAGAGGAGTNAAAGCAGAATACCTGAGATTTAATTGGCTTGCTTTAATGACTGAAGCCACATTCTGCTGAAAATGAACACTTTTATCTAAAACCTGACAACGTGATACGTTGATTTTTCTGATTACATCTAAGATGTTTCTATTTACATATGAAAAATTCAAAGACGTATAACCCTACCAAAAAAATATCCCAGAGACAGCATCATTGTAATGTCATGGGAAAGAACATATTCAACATATTCAATATAACTTATTGTTACTCATGTTGAAATACAGCTTTACTGTCAAAGATAACATTGTGTAACATAGTTTAAAGGTATCATTTGAATTTTAATTAAAAGTCATCTTTACAAAGCAAGCACCAACTGAGCAAGCAAACTCTCTCTTCCTTTTATCTCAGATGCTTATAAAACAGAAGAAAAATGGAAAGGAACAGAACAGGTTTCTATTTTCCTGCATAGGCTGATAGGTACAAATGTGACTGAATTTGTCAAAAGTCATTGTACTTTAATGATATGCTTCAGCCTTTTATCCATCATGCCAGTTTAACCCAGTTTTTCCAGTCTATAATTTCCTGTGATGCAGACATTTTTTTCCTCAGGTTTAATACTTACTAATTTCCATTCTCTTCTTCTCGGACAGTAGTAAATGATGCCAAAAGACTCAATCATTAATAATGAGTAATGGGACAGTATGAAGGAACTAAAGGTAGACTTACTAGAGCTAATCACCCTGGGAAAAGGCAAGCATTGCCTCCTTCTTTTGCCGTCTGTCGTTACTTGCTTTCCCAGAAGATGAGAGATCACAATGCAAGAAGTCATTTGCCTGCCTTTCTACGTGGGTGTTCAAAGGTATGTGAATTGGAAGGTAAGACAATTTGTCATCAAATTCCTTGTGTTTGGTACTTGTTTTCTTTACGTCTTGTATGTTGTAAATACCTGATTACCAAACTGGTTTTGTTAGGTTACTTGGTAAAGCTTGACTGCACACCCACCAAGGAGCACAGAGTGACAATGGCAGGAGCAGGACCCCAGTTAATACTGTCCTGGCTGCTCCCAGGCTCACCCCGGGGCTACCAGCTTGTCAAAGCTCACCACACAAGTCCCATGGAGCCCGGGGGCAGGATGGCAGGTGGGAACCCGAATCAAAGGGTCCTGTGGAACAAACCACCTTGCCGTGTCCCTCCCAGGACTGTCCCAGGAAAGCCCCAGCCTGTATCAAGCATGAAACACACCACTAGCAGCCATTAGGAACACCCCTGTATCACGCTTCTGACTCAGGGGTCTTGCTGCCCAGGGCTGAGGGACATTTTGTGGGTGCAGGGGAAGAACAGTATGGGATCCCACAGGATTTATTATGGGATGTCTGTGGAGGAACCAAAAGGGCAAAAAGGGGGTTGAAGTGATCTGGTAAGGTCCAGAAAATAAGGGACAAGGGGGCAGAAAGAGCTCATGACAGGTAAATAGTTGTCTGGTGGGTACACTTGTCAGCCATCCCCTGTGCCTGGCCAGCACAACCTTGCGAGTCCTTCCTCACTCTGTCATTGATGGCTCTGTGTGTGTGTATGCACGTAAAAGTGCACACGTATAGGGTCTGAGTGCAGCAGCTGGGATCGGAGGGTGGGTGGGAGCCCCATGTCCATGGTGCAGTGACCACAGTGGTTGTGGGTGTGCAACTGAGTGTGCAAGTGCCAGTGAGGTTTGCGCTGGACAGGGTTCTGGACTGTTGAAGTGGCTGGGAGTAAGTGGGTGAGGGGGGTCTCTGAGGGCAAGAGCACAAGGGGTTTGGCAATGGGGGCGGGGGAGTCCCAGCCAGATCTGTGTGCATGCCTCTGTGTGTGTGTGCCTGTGTGTGTATGCATATGCAACAGTCTGTTGCAGCACCTGGTATGTGGCTGCAGCCCCAGGGGTTGCATGCCCTGATGCCAGCAAATGGGATCCAGGGGCAGCTGCTGGCCAGGCTGAAGGTCTGAGCCAGCTGCCAGAGGGACCCACCTTGTCTGTATGTGTGTGTATTCTGTCACCTGTGGACATCCATCCTGCTCCACCAGACAGAGGAGCAGGATGACACCCTTGATGCTGCCTGTGTCCATGTGAGTGCTCTGGGTGTCTGTCTGATCTGTGCGTTCAGACACATGTGCAAGTATGTACGTGGTGTGTACATGTGCTCTGTGTGTGTCTGCCTGCTGGGAATGTGTCTCCAACCTCGCTGCTGGTTGGACCTGGGGACATGGAGCTGAGCAGCCTCACATCTCCCAGGCTCTTGGATCTGGCATGATATACCATCCTGCACCCTAAATATATATTTTTAAAAAGTGATAATAGAATTATTTCTGTGTAAACAGACTAACAACCTATCTATCCATACAGAAACAAAAGTTTATTTATAACTTTAATATTAAAAGTTATTAGAGCCTGTTAGAGGACTTGGATTCAGCTCCCAGATTGACTTTTTTCTCATAAAAGTCTTACAGCTTGTTGGCAGTTTTGTCTGAAACAGCACTGGCTGAGGTCTGTGGTCTTGACCCACCGATGATCTCAGTGCAACTGTGAGGAGGCCTGCCAGGCTCAGCTGGTCTGTGCAGATACAAAGTGCTCATCTCTGTGAAGTGTTAAATATTCAGAGATGGCTCACCATTTAAATTTTAACCAGCTCTCTACTATTGGAAGCAACTATATCTTATATTCATGTTTATTAACAAGATTTGATGTGCAGGTCACACATGGAGATTCCATCTGAAACTAGTCAGGGTTTGTGCCGCTATTTCCGCTGGAGGAATATTTCAGAAACACATTCTTCTGATGATTTGCAATTGTCTTTAATTTCCGATCTGAAGCCACTCCTGGCTGATCTATTTTTCTTTTGTGATTATAACTCTTAAGTTCTGATGGTTCTTTTTCTTCTGTAGCATCTATCTCCCACTGCTCATATAGAGAGCAAATATATACTTTCATTCCACTAGTTTAAATAAGCCAACCATTTAAAAATTATGTTCACACTGCATATTTGGCCCGTGCCTGAAACTCCTAAATTTTTACGGCATCCAAAATAACACACAGTCAGGCACCAGCCTCTCAGTTTGAAACTAACAGCTAATGACTGGGAAGCAGTAAGGAACAGTTTTCTAAGCTGTCTCTCAGCTGTGACTGACTGAGTTCTCCATTTCAATACAGTTAAACCTAGCCAGACTGGACCCTTTACTATACCGCTGCATACTGGAAGCAAATAATGCCTGTCCACCAGCTGCTTCAGTTTCCTTTTCACAGATCCTTGAATACTATCAGGTTTTGTTTTTTCAAGGATGGGATCAAAAGCAGTGTGGTAATGCAGAGGTGACCTTTCTGTCTTACACAGCAGCAATAGGTAGCATTCTGTACAGGAAAGTTTACTCCATCGTGTATTGAGATAGCTTAAAAGTATAATCAAGTCTTTGCAAAGCTGCATGTAACTGAAAATAACACAACTATCACTCTCAGAAAAAATGCTTTTGGTATTACTAAAGATTACTAAACATTAATTATTATTCCGGTGGTAAGAATTTGCTTGGTTCTGTTTATCCCACACACTATTCAGGCATGTAAGCATTATTTACCTCTCCTAGGAAAGAAAGAAAAAGCCATATCTAATACTGTGAACTGCGGAAACAGTGCAAGGTCTCAAGCATTTGTGATAAGCAGCAATAGAGAGTATTTTAGCTTGCTTTATGCAACATATGGTGAAATGATTGCATCCCATGAAACTGTTAATCTCTTTGTAGTCAATGGGATTACTCATGAGTTTATCAGATCATTAACCTAAATAAACTGGGATCATAATCTGGATTTCAGAATATAATCTGCAAAGACACTAAGTATCAGCCTAGCTATGTCCAGATATTTTCAATGGGAGGTAAGTGGCCAAGAGGGAAACATCTTAATTGCCTCTTAGTTGCAAAACAAAAGATGACATGAAAAGAAGTCTACTAATACAGATGTACACTTGTGAAAGGACAAAGATTATCAGAACATTTACTTGTGTGCATATGCTGGTAATAGACTTATAATACTGATGACCTAGACAGGATCAGCCCAAAACTGAATGGTTTGAAATATTCCATGTTTTTTAAACTACTGATGATACCATCAAAGCCGGTTGAAGAACTCTCTAAGACTCATTTTTGGAGTTTTAGAAAGTAGGCATTCTTTATTACAGAGCCAGATGCATGGGGGATCACTCCTACCAAACGTGCATACCTACTAACAACTCTTCCAGATATTTATACATGGAAGTTAGCATACCATACCTATCTAATACATAACCATCAAACTGACTGAGCATCCTCCTCTTCCATTGGTCAGTATCTTCTCCGCTTCTTCTTAAAGTCACAGTGTGATTTTAATTCACTGCGCATGCTCAAAAGGCATGGTGGGAGGTAGTCCTTCTGTTCCTTAATTGAGCCGGTGATTGCGATCTCCCCCCTGCCAGAATTACCTTTTTACACAGTTACTGTGTTTCTACTATTGTCCATTCTTTCAATACCTTTTGGGGCAGGGTGTTCCCGTTTATCACTGCTGACTTCATACTTGCAACTTTTCTTATCTTCACAACCTTCTTTGTAGTAGGATGTTTCCACTGTTAGTCCTTGAAGTCCTACTGATTTGTGTTTTCTATAGATATACTCCTTAATGAGTCATGCATGCGCTATCTTGTTCACAAGTAATTCAAACTTAACTATGTCATTGTTTCATAGGAGGGAAATAATTTGCTTTTTCTAGCTGGGTATCACTGATTTAATTTTTTAAAGCATCGAAATGAAGTGACTTTTATCATCTGTAAAGTGAAGATTTTGAGTAAGTTCTAGTTTGTATTTGGACTCAAGTTACATTTGAAAATACTATCCTAACTATCTTTCACATTTATTCTACTGGTATTCAGAAATAGGTTGTGGTGTGTGGTAAAGCAATATAGGATGCTGTCCCACCCTTTACCTGAATGCCTGCAAAAAAACCTGCTGGGAAGAATTAGTCTCTGGGCACATTTTTTTTTCCAAAATACCTTTCATGCACTCTGAAATTTATTGTTTGTTTGTTTGTTTTTATTCCAGGAAAGAGTAATCTCTTACTGTTCCCTATACTCACAGAGAAAAAAGAAGACACATTAATTGAAAGTATGTATGGGGGCAGGAGGTTGCATCAGGCACCAACAATACTACAGTGGGGTTTCATTAAGAACTTTTATTGTGTGTGAATGTCACTGTAAAGTCACCTTTACTTCATTCTTTTTCCTCACTTCACATCAACTTGTTTCTCTGGACAAATTAGTCAAGTATGTTAGTGGTGCATTATACTGCTAATGGCTGTGACACCACTGGTACTTGCCTTTGAATCCTGCACTGCCCCTGTTCTACCCTATTTGATGCGTACTTGGATATACTGTATTTCTTACACTCGATGACAAAATTCCATTTAAGATTTAAAATGTGAAATAAAGAAGTATATAATACCATAAATTCTTGCCATTTCTATGCTGATACATATTTGTAAGTTTTTGGTGCAACAATTTCCACTCTATATACTTGTTCCACGTGACCAGAAATGACAGCACTTTCCTCCTCTGTATATCACTGAAGTTTTGAAGGAGCATCTTAAAGTAGTGCAATACAAAAAAAAAAAAAAA
>VZTL01005364.1:29123-39470 GCA_013400535.1 Scopus umbretta
TAGTACTAATAATCTCAGGAAACAGAATGAAAAGCTCTTCTACAGACCTTACAAACCATACAGGCACAACAGCAGCTCCTTTTAACTGACATCTCATTACAGCCTCAGTGACTCCTGAGTTAGTTCTCGCAGGCTACAGAATAAAAAGCATTGCTGCATAGAAGGCAAAACTGAAAGAGGTCTGCTAGATCTTGTAAGTGTGCAACTAAACAGAGCAATGGTTCATGTAGTCCAAAGCCACAGGACTTACTGCAAAGATTTTTGACTTTTAAGACTGTGGTTGTTGCCTACGTAGCAAAATTATCATTAAGTAAAGGCTGGCCACTCCCCACTCCCTCATCAGCTTCCCAGCAATTGTACAGATGCTTTGGCAGTAAAACTCTTTATAGATCCAGCTTTCCCTCCACCAACCTCTACTCAGCTGCATGCTCCACGAAATCTAACGGGGTCCTGAATGAACCAAGAGAGGGCAAGAGGCAGAAAATACAGATACGTAAGCCTTCAGACAGGTTTTAATTGTAATTACTAAAGGAAAGAGAAGCTCCAAACTTTCTAGAGCAGACTTAGATCATTGCTGTTTAGTTGTTCAATTACAAAGCATTTGATGGAGGAAAAGTTATTCATTTTAGGGGACCAGTATAGTATATGTAACTACAGTCTGCACAGTAATGAACTAACTAGGCTATATTAACTCAGGTCAATGCTTCCTGCTTGCAAATAATGGCAGCAAGCCTTCTGATATTCTCAAGCTGAAACAAAGCAGAGAGCTTCCCAGCTCTCCCACTCTGTACAACAACATATTTGTTTAAACCACATACACAAGAAAGTAGGAATATGAAAATTAAATATTTTGGCAATGTTTTCAAGACATAATTCTCCACAAAACCAAAGTTTTTATTTTTAAGTAGTATGGATGAGAGAAAGAACAGACTGTTAAAGAACCTTGCCTTCTGAGAAACGTTGACTAAGAAAAGAGATTGTCTTCTCTTCAGAAGCAAAACATACCATAACACGTCAATGAGGCTGGCATTGGCTTTTACCCTACTTCTAGGACTAAATACAATCGACATAGTTTTGAGATGAGTAGGAATGAAGAGATGTGCAGGCTAAGCATACTGGATCATCTTCAAGGAAAGGAAAAATTTTCTTAGTCTTTCAAACAGAGGAAAGCAGCAAGCATGTGTTGCAGCCACACTGCAGGAACAAGTAGAACAGTTGTAAAACAGAAAAGAAATCCAGCAGAAATGAAATAAGCTAGCTCAATACGAGACCAAGCAGTAATACAAGTAATTCATCAGATAGGGCAGAGATTAAGAACAGCCACAACCTTGGCCAGTTGGGTTGAATTATTTCATCATGGATATTTTGAGGTTTTTTGGTTTATGGGTTGTTTTTTTTTTTGATTGCAAGTTTTTGCCTGCTGTCATTTTTACATGCACAGCAGAAGTGGAGACAATAACTCCAGGCAGGCATGAAAGTTTTGGCTATCAATTAATTCAAACTGCGCTTTTTAGTACACCTGTTCAGATATTTGCATGTTCATCACCAGCACCATCAAAACACATGCTATGCAAGGGGAAATGTTGAGAACTGAAGGGGCAGGTGGGACCAAATGGGATTTATATGCTGTGGAAGCTGGTTGTTATCACTGCAAGGTCACTCTTTATCATCCTTGAAAAGTCACTGTGAACAGAGAAGGCATATGTTACACCCATCTTCCCAGAAAGGTAACGAGAAGGATCCAGGGAACCTGGATCAATGAACCTCACTTCAGCTCACCAGGTACGGAGTAAGTCTGCACACAAGACAATTTCAGGCTCACTAATCAAAACAGTGTGACTAGGAACTGCCAGCTGTACAGTGAGTCTAAAGCAGGATCACCCAATGCTTTGGTATTTTACCAGCTTCCTTAAGAAACGTATCGCCATGGTCAATCAGGATTACCGACATGCCCACTCCACGTATGCCTTTCTCCTGGTCTCCAGCCGCCAAGCATGCCTACCTCTTCCCTGCTCTAGCCCACAGCCCTCAGTAGTATTTCTAAGAGAGGCTCTACAGCACAAAAAGGAGACGATGTTGGCATGCACAGCCATGGAGGAGAAGGAGAAAGGCATTACTGCCATGTAACTGCTCGCTCATCGCAGCAAGCCAGCAAACGTCCCCTGAATGACGACTACTTAAGGGATCACAGCAAAACATTTTCTTTGTGCTTGGTAAGAAAACAGAAATGCAAAGACATATTAAAAAGTTACCTAAAACTGACTAATTTGCCTGGATTACAGCTTTTGCAACTGACCACACTTTTAAGATGATCAATACCTTTTTGACTAGAAAGAAAAGCAAAGCTAGGTAGTCACTGCTTTAACCTCTATTACACTGAACCAACTTCTATGCTTGCAGACACAGTGTGATAATCAAATGTACAAAGGACATACACAATAAGGCAAACAGATTTCAGTTTTTCTGTATTTGTTTTGTGTACCACTGCTGCTGCATCACATTGACTTGGGAAGTCCAGGATTTCAGTCATTCCTGCATTGTGTGCCTCACTATGCTTTACATGACAGACAACATTAAGCTTCCACTTAATCAAAGTCATGGGTTTCATCAAACGCTACATGCTGGTGATCTCCCTTTAGCCTTTAATTCTCTTATTCATGAGAAACAGAAGAAATTAAAAGTCTTCTCCAAATCTGTGAAAAAAGTATGAAATGCCGTAGTTATTATTAGTTTTAATTTGCAAATAGTTGTTAGAGCCTGAGGCAAAAATTGCAATACTTAATTTATATATCACTTTTTGATTTCCAACAGTGATGCCTGTAGGCAAGTTAGAGCACGCTATCAAAAAATCATTTGAATGAATTTGCTACCACATAGTTGTACATGCTTTTAAATCTTCTTGTTACATTTATTTCTACTTTCTCCACATTTAGTTGGACTAAGCTCCTAGGAAGGGGGATGGGGGGTTAAGTCTTTACTATAATCACAGAGTCCTGAGATTAAGCTTTAATTTGCACTCATGAGGAAGAGCAGAGAAAGAGACAGACATACAAGAAGGAGCTTTGAACAGGATCACTTACTATATTCTATTGCATTTCAAGAAATTTCAACAGCAGAACAAATACTGTTTTGAACAACAAAATTAAAAGCTCTTTAGCACTTTTATTCAGCTGTACAAATAATGCTCCATAAGAAGATATCCTAAAATGGTTACACAGAGTAACGCAGATTGCATGAAACAATCACTTTTAAAATCCAAGTGTCCAAAACTGGGTTCCACATATTAAATCATAATTTAGGGAGGAAAAATAAGGCAGTAATCCTTCACTGTCTTGGGAGCTATTCTGAGAATCAGAGCATTCACTCCTTCTCAAGTCTACATTTGTCCAGTACTTACTGTCCTTAGAAATTTCTTGTTAGCTTACAATGAGTACAGAAATTAACACACAGACCTGAGGTGGAGAAAGCCTTGACTAAGAAACTTACCTCGAGAGCAAACATTCTGTCCATCATACTTCTTGATGAGGTGGCATCAGCTACAATATGAACTTCCAGACCTCTGCCAATTAATTCCAATGCTGTTTGCTGGATGCAGACATGAGTCTACAGGTGAGAAATCAAAGGCAAAAAAACCACCAACAAACCATTATTATAAAACCTGAATAGCACAATGCCAAATTAGAGTACATAATTAATCAGGGTTCAAACATGTATTTTTCTACCCCACCCCTACCAGGGAACAAAATGTGGGTTTTAAATGCCAGCCAAAATTGAGACAAGAGCCTGTAGTTTACAAATATCTCATTTCAAATTTTATTATAACAGAGACAAATAACACAAGAATAATTTAATCTGTAGAGCATATCTGAGCTCTAAGCAATATAAATTGACTTTTTTTTTTTTTAATTACAGAAAGCAATGCTTAATACTATTGTGGGCCAACAGACATTACCATAACACAACACAAGAATGGCAAGGCACATACTTCTACTCCAAACAGGACAACGCTGCGGACTCCAGGGATCTCTGCTAATGCTGCTTCAACTTCTGGCAACACCATTGAAAATTTTGTTTTGGGAAGCACAAGTTTAGCTCCTGTTAAATCAATCTCTTGCACAGTGCTGCCAAGACCTTTGGGATACTGTTCAGTTACAATAACTGGAATTCCTAAGAGCCGTGCACCTTGGAGCTGCAAAGGGGCAATGAGGAAAGCATACAAGAAAATAAATTGTTAAAGAATGATAATAGCAAAGACATTGTTATTACCTGAAACTGAATAATCAGTAAACTGGCTGTGTGTAAAATAATAATTTACATGTGTGACCAAAAGTCACTACAAGAAAAAAAGCAAAAACCATACCAGTCGCTGGCCCACGCTGATGATATCACCGAAGTACTTAATGGCAGGCCGGAATCGCTCTTGCATATCACAACAGAAAAACACAGTGCTCGAGGGTGTCAGGTTGCCCAAAGTAGTCATCTGAAAAACAAAATAATGTTTTTCCATGGCAGTGAAGACCCTTTCAGAAAAGCAACAGAATGAGAAAGAGTCTGCAACGCCTCTGCCAGGCAACAGGTTTATGTTACTTTAAGTCAAAATAGAAGAAAGGTATTTCAAGCCTGATTTTGGTATGTTTCTATATCAAATGAATAGCTGATACTGAGCAGTACAGTACAGTCACCAATAGGTAATCAAGATTTCATTAGGTGGGAGACAGAAGTCAATGTAAACATACAGGGAAACTCCTGAACCCTGAAGGAGGGCAGGAGCATACTGCCTGAAGTACTGTAGGACAAAAAAAAAAAAAAAAAAAAAGTACCAACAGCAAAATTACATTCCTCAAAATCATTTTTAAATCCACAACTCTTGGAGCTGACACAAAATCAGGAGAAATTAAAAATTAAAATAGTGAGATTTCCACTTGCTTTCAATACTGTATGTATGGATATTTTCAACAGTTTCATTGTGTAAACAGTTTGTTTTGTCTATGACATCTTTTAGCACAAGCAGAGAATGTTGTCTGTATCATGATCAGAAACTAAACTGAATATATTTTAATGATAAAAATAATCTCCCAGATTTTCCCTTGTGCAGGCTACTGAGTGGGGTAGAAGGGGGGGGTTAAGAAAAAAGAAATCAAAGATCACATTTTCTCACTTCAAAAAAGTACTTTATATTTGTATGAAATTACTTGTACTACCTGCAGGAGCAAAGGATAAAGGCTTCAGCTGGAGGCTACAGGGAAAGAAAGCAGCTACATACTATCATTTAGTTGTAAGAAAATTTGAGAGAAATTACATCCATTCAGGAGCTCTTCAGCAGACTGATAAATCAAATTGAATAAACTGCTTCTGGGAAGCAGCCATTAATTGTATACACTTTAATTTTCTGCAAACCAAGGTTGTGATGTTTTGAACTAAAACAAAATCACAAAATCTGTAAAATAGTATATTTTGGAAGAGCAGGGATGTATTGCGTTTAAGTGGCAAGGTTCTGGTAGCAGGGAGGGGCTGCAGGGTGGCTTTTGTGAGAAGAAGCCAGAGGCTGCCCAGTGTTGGACAGAGACAGTGCCAGCCAGCTCCAATTCGGATCCGCTGCTGATCAAAGCCAAGCCCATCAGCAATGCTGGTGGTGCCTCTGTGGTAACGTTTTAAGAAAGGGTAAAAAAACCACTTTGCAACAGCAGCTGGGAGAGAGTGAGAACATGTGAGAGAAACAACTCTGCAGACACCAAGNACGCCCCATGGAAAGTACCCGCACTGGAGCAGTTTGTGAAGGACTGCAGCCTGTGGGAAGAACCCACGTTGGAGAAATTTGTGAAGGACTATCTCCTGTGGGAAGGACCCTATGCTGAAGCAGGGGAGGGGTGTGAGGAGGAAGGAATGGCAGTGATGAAGTGTTATGAACTGACTGCAACCCCCGTGCCTCTGCATCACTTGCAGGGAGGAGGTACAGAAGTCAGAAGTGAAGCTGAGCCTGGGAAAAAGTAGGGGTTGGGAGTAGGAGGAAGGTGTTTTTACATTTGTTCTTATTTCTCATTATTCTACTCTGTTATTGGTTGGCAATAAATTGGTTTCCCCAAGCTGAGTCTGTTTTGCCTGTGACAGTAACAGGTAAGTGATCTCCCTGTCCTTATCTTCACCCATGAGCTTTTTGTCATATCTTCTCCCTCTGCCGTATTGAGGGGGGGAGTGATGGAGCAGCTTGGTGGGCACCTGGTGTCCAGCCAAGGTCAACTTGCCACAAGGGAATCAGGAAGCCTTAAACACGCGTCCCAAATCTTTCACTGATTCACCACACATCTCCTGAACAAAACATTTTCAATCTCAATTTTCAAGGCTAAAAAAACTACAGTAATGGCCACACTCAACCATACCGAATCACCTGTTCAAACTGTTGTGAAAATTGCTTGTGCATTCTTATTGTAAACACTAAATTCCCACACCTCTCAGACTCAGTACACCACTACTGCCAAAACATTCATAACCACAGTTCCTCTAGTCCTTGTAGGTGAAATGGCAATACTATTAATACAAGCAGTTACGAAGGCAAATGCAGTAAAAACCATAATGTAGGTGCTCTAACACTGGACCCGTTGGTGCTACAGGAAGACAGAAGAGCATCAGGGAAATCTTTTTCACTAAGAAGGTACAGCTGCACTGAAACAGGTTATCACAGGTGGCAGGATCTCTGTCCTTGGAGGTTTTCAGCATTCAGCAAAGCAACAGCTGATCTGATCATTAATGGGCTTTGCACAGGAGCTGGGGAAGGCAGCCTCTAGATATCTCTCCCAAACGACATTTCTGCAATGCTACACCATGGAATAAATGAGGCCTGGGACCAAGAATGCTTGAAAATAAAATTAAATATTGAATTGAAACTGCCTTGTTCTTGAACACCATCCATCTATGTGCTTGAATAATGCAGAAGCCAGTTGGTGGGAAGTACTAGTGTACAATTCAACGCCACAGTGAGCACCTACCTTGACTCATTCTAACTCTGGCACTTACCACCATCAGAGCAGTCAATCACGACATTTAACTTTCCCACTGCTCAGCAACAAAAATAGAGTGATTGGAATAGACAATATTTATAAGTGTGCCTCCTACTCAAAAAACATGTCATTTTGTTTCGGCATTTATATGACAAGCAAAGACCATTATTTTATTCTATAAATCATCCCACCACTTTAATTTTTTTAAAATCATTTTGACCTACTGCAAATCATCATGGATTGTAACGCGATCTACATGGAATTAGTCTGCTGCCTTAGCATATACCTCCCTATGCTAAGGCAGTGGATAGCATTGCCATCCTTAGCAGAACAACAAGTACAAATAGACTAAGAAGGCCTTCAAGAAGCTGCATAGTCTGCCTCTACAGAAAGATCAACCAAACACAAATATTCTTCACAGATACCTACCTGGTTTGACCCCTCAGCAACACACAATTTACAGAGCTCCTATACAATCCATCCCACAGCTCTGTTATCTTTATCTTGCAGTGTTTTCTCACCCACAGCTCCTTTGTTGCTATTTAAGAGTGTTATTTCTAGTTCTGTCCATGGTGGATTTGAAAAGCAAGAGCATTACTATCCTACTTCATGTGGATAATCATGCACAAACACCTATTACCATACATCAAGACTCAGATCTGGTCTCCCTTTAGTCCTTCCCTTCCCCTCCCCTATTATAAAACATATCTAATACCCTCAATTTTTCCTCCTGCAACTCAAATAATTTTCATTGCCCTCCCTGGGGTGCTTTTCAAACTACAGCCTACAGTGAGGCACCCAATACAGCCAAATTTCTCTGCCCATAATACTTCTCAGCACTAGTACAGCCTCAGAGAATATCGGTCAATTCACAGCTGTTGAAGGCCCTGTTCAATTTGTACTTTCCAGTATGCTATTTGCTCTTTTCATAATTGATGATACTTAGACTCCTGACATGCATTTTAACCTCAAAATCATCCCTTGAATTCTCCCTCATCATTTATTTCTGTAGTTGATTATTTCTACCTTAGCATAGGAATTATTTCTACCTTTGTTGCTTCCATTTTGAACATCATATTTCACCTCGTTTCTCCAACTTGTCATGAAAAGCCTGAATTCTGCTCTCCCAGATGCTTGCAGCTCCTCCCAGCTTGGCAGCTTCTGCAAAAACAGTATTTGCCCCAAATTTTGGTAATGACATGAATGACAGAATATTTACAAACAGTGGATTTGCAACAGATCTCACAGAGCCCAGTTCAGTATTATTTTGATTTGATAGTGAAGGACGGAAGAGAACTGACTGCCTTTCCAGCGAGGGAGCATCCTCTTTACAGAATTCCACTGAATCCACAATCCCATGTGTTTATGACAAACATCACGGGGATCTGGAGCAAAAGCCTTCTATCTGCTTTCCTCTATTATCAAGTTGGTTTAATATGACTTAATTTATGCCCTCAGTTTAGTATCAGCAGCACTCTAAAATAAATTTAGGTCAACTATTTATTTGCTAAATAAAAGCTTTACAAAATTTAACACAAATAATTCCTATATTGATTTTTGTATTTATTTCTGATTAACTTGCAGTCTGAATCAAACCATGCAACACAGGGCAGAATAAGAAGAAACCAGGAGAAATAAATGGCAAGATCAAAAAATCAACACTTGCTAGTGTTACTTGGAATAGCAGATACGGGAAGAACAGAGTGCAGCAGAAAGCAGTTTGAAATGAAGTTGCATAAATAGTAGCTAATGCAGTCAATAAATAAATTCATAAAAGTATATGCTACGTATAAAGGAAAGTTTCTGTTGTCAGAGTGCCACGTAAATCCTACCACTCCCTTGCTCTCAAAACTGTGCTCTCTTTCCGTGGCCACACCACATTAGGGACATGGGACATCTCCACCTCACACACCCCTTGACAGCAAAAACCAGGACTGCCCGCACTGCTCCAGCACCTCACCCTACCCACAAGCTGGGGAGAGGGCAAACCTACACCCAAACATCAAATCCTGGGCCAGCACACCAGCACCCCTTTGCTTTCACTCCAAGGAGAGGCAGGCTGGTCAAGGATGGTGAGCCACTGCAGCCACACGGTACCTGTCCAAATCTGCCCTGAATATAACATCTACTCAGCCATATCATTAAACAACCTAAATTTAAAAGAAAAACAAACAAACAAACCAAGAACACCAACAAACAAAAAACCAAAACCACAAAACCAAAAACCCAAATCACCTGAAGTTCCTCAGACAGTATATAAGCTTTTCCACTCGTTTTGCTTCACTCCTCTCAGTTAGTCACCAGGACTTTCTTCCCTCCAGCTAGAAGTTATCCACAGCACAGCCAGAATAGGTACACCAGACGGACACGTAACCTGATGCAGCTCTTTTACCTAGCTAGGGAAGTCATCTCTAGGACCTTGTCCAGACCAGGATTTAAAGGTATGCTGTCATGAGTTACATACAGCTTTAAAACCTACTCTAGAAAAGGCCTAGGTGGGAAAGGACAGGTGTTTTTTCACATCTATGTAATCTCTGTTCATTATTATTTATCATACATAATGTGACTGTGATGAAGTACTGTAATTACAGAATCAACTTTACCAAAATATTCACATATACTGGCTCTTTATCTGTACTTTCCCTGTTTAAACTTCAGGGAACCATTACACATACAAAATGCAATTTTCCCGCAGTATTAGTAATGAGCAAGAAAATGGAAGAAGAGAAATAATCCCATGTGACATTACTAGTCACCTCATAAATCTCTTGACAAGGTTACCCACTAAAAGGGCAGAGCAGAGGACCTTGCAGCCGCGGTATTTCAAGGATGGCATAAAAAGACAACAACAAAAAAAAGAAGCTAACATATTTTCTTCTCCTTTTTTTCTAAAAGGAAAGCTGTGAGATTCAGTTTTACTTAGCTGCTTATCTTTCAACGGAAAAAAATTGAAGATACTCAGTTTAATGTATTTCAAGGGAAAAATAGGTTACAAGTGTTTCAACTTAGGAATATAAATATTTATATTATGCTAAGCCAAAGTGCAGCCTTTCATATGCAATTCAGCATTTAAAAGGGACAGATTTAGTTAGATAAGCACATGATGCTCATATAATTAAGACAGTAAAAAATTCTTCATCAAAATCCAAAATGATCAAAATGCTCGCTGCAGAGTAAAGATACAGAAACACGGAGTCTGGATTTGAAGAAACCTCTCTTTCAGTATTTTCAGTGCTTTCTTCCCCCCTCTTTAAGGTTCCAAGAGCTGCTTCTATTTTAATTAATTTATTTAGAAACACTGTATTTAACTGTAGCACTAATGTATCACAATTTATAATCGCAGCTTGGGGCG
>VZTL01005364.1:43013-57643 GCA_013400535.1 Scopus umbretta
CAGGGGAGGGCAGGCGGGCAGGCTGCCGGGCGCCCTGCCGCTCCGCGGCGGGGACGGTGGCGGCCGCGCCCCGCGGAAGCCGGGCAGGAACCTGTTGATAGAGCCTGGAAAAAAATGCCCGTTTTCTTTCAAGCGTGATCCAGGCCGATCACGGATCTCGGTGGGGAGCAGTTGTTCGCTCGCCCCGTGGCGAAACCGGTCGTTGAGTTTAACACGAAGCTTTCTTCAGAAATGCCAGTTTCTGAGCAGCGGGAGGTACCTGAGCTGATGCACGCCGAGGCTCTGAGCCTGCAGTTGCATCCACAGATGAAGACAAGTGAGCAGGATGCAATGCATCCCCACGTTTTAGCCTTCCCAGCTTCGTGTTCTCTACAAAATTTCCACACTCGTCAACTTTTTCTTTTTCTTTTTTTCTTTTTCTTTTTTTCTTTTTCTTTTTTTCTTTTTCTCTTTTTCTTTTTCTTTTTCTTTTTCTTTTTCTTTTTCTTTTTCTTTTTCTTTTTCTTTTCCTTTTTCTTTTTCTTTTTCTTTTCCTTTTTCTTTCTTTTTTTTCTCTTTTCCCCTCAGGAATGACCAGCAGCAGAAAAATATGTTCCCATATTTTTTCCATAATTATCAGATTTTCTGTTGCACTTCAGTGTACTTGGGGGAAAGGATCTGAGTAGTGTGTTACACTCGTAGAAAGAAAATACTCTCCGTTAAAACCGAGTGGATGTTTTCACACGCTATGCAATGCAGTGGTACCACCATCGAGGTTAATGGATGTCTGCCTGGTTAAATACCTACAAGCTGAAGCTCAAAGTTGTGCTTTACTGATGTAAAGATCTGCAGCTGTCTTGTTAAAATATTATATTTTGCCTAGATTTCCCTCGTCTCCCTCCCAGAAAATACCCTGCTGGTATGAATTGATTTACAAATTGCAAGTGTAAGGAGCCTTTCACAGTTACATATTTACACACTCATATACTGACTAGTCACTGAAGCAGCCTGAAGTGGTTATTTTATACACTACCCAAGAAGCGAATGTGCAATGGCTTCTGCACATTACAGGGAAAACATGCAAATTTTACTGTGTCTCAGCAGAAATTACACAAAGTAAGGTTTTAAAAGGATTCAACAGCAAGTCTAAAATATACATTGATTCTGCCGCCTTTTACTGCCAGTGAATTCAGTGGATTCATGCAGAGTTTGCACCTTCTTTCCAAAGGAGGTAGTGTCAATCTGTTTGTATTGTCTAACTGAACACATCTCTGTGACTGAAAAATTCTTTTTAAAGAGTGAAAACGCAAGACATCCTGTCCATCTGGGTTTTGTTTAAACATTTTATCCCGTCCTGTGTGTGACAATATTTAGCTGGGAAAAAAAGCAATTTTCATCTCTAGAAATACATATATAAGAGCATTCAGTGAAGTATATACAACTCTGTTCCACCTGCCAGCTATAAAAATATCCATCAGCCAGGGTTCAGGACTTATTTTAATTATGTGTCCATGCTTACTGTTCCGCTGATTTAATTTATGAATACAGCTGGTCATTAATGCTGTTACAGTAGAGGCATATGGGGTGAAGAGTTTTATGGCCCAGTCATTAGCTGACTTGAATCAGTTCCAGTTTTCCAAAAGAAAAGGTGACAAATTGAATACTCAGTGAATTCTATTTACTTTCTGTGACTTAAATTGGTTTCCAGTTCTTAATTTGTACTTTATTTTAATTGAGTGCAGTTCTAAAATTCGATATATTTTTAAAACGTAGCATGGGTAGTGGTTTTGGTGATTAATGGTGTCTTAAATGGGCTTCCTTTTTCATTATAGCAAGACAGAGCTATCTGTATTAACAAAATATGCCATAGGAAGTTCCTACCTTTCTACAATTGCTGTCTACAATGAATACATTTGAATATGAATTACTCAGTTACCATGCAGAATACATAACTGATATTTTGGTAAGCTGGCCAGATTCAAGCTTACTGAAATAACAGTGAAACTTTTGCTAACGGGGTGAGATTTATGTGACGGGAAAGAAGCGGTACTCAGATTCATCCGAAATCTGGGCAAGGAGGGGCTCCTCTACTGCAGCTGACTATTGCCCTCCTCTACCTTAGGTCAAGGAATAAGCAGGGAGATGGACCCGGACATGCAGAGCGTGGGCCGCTGCTCCCTCTCTCCCTGTCCCAGGTCTCACAGGCGGAGGAGCGTAACCACCAGATCCCTGCACACGTACAAAGGTAAAGGCTGATGGCTGCTTTCTTTACTACACAAGCCCCCTGTCCTTACCAAGTGATACCAAACCCTGTCCTTTGTCTGCGTCTTAACTGCGCTTGTATTATATTATACCACCTTTTTGCATTTCAAATTCTCTCTCTTCCCCCAGCAACTCCACAGTCAGTCTTTTCGCACATAGTTTAATTTTTCCTCTGAAAGCACTGGAGTCTTTCTGAGTAGCTCCTTGTGCTTGGATAGTACTGTCCCATAGAGGAAGACACTTCTGATGGAAGAATATCTCAGACTATGAATTTTTGCTCTCCCGACTCTGGTTATCTTCATTTTTTAAAGCATCGCCCTGAGACACAAACTCGGGAAGGGACACTTTCCAAGCATCACCAGCTGGATGTAAGTTACATTCACTGACCCTTCATGTGTTTTTAATCATACAGCTCCTGTGGTGGTGGTGGATCAGGCTGCTTTAAATTAGGTTGCAAAGGCATGGCACCATCAAAAAATATGAGGTTTTAGCCCACCTAGAAAATCCAGCACAGTATTTTTTGCTTCACAGAATGAAAAGAGGGTATGATGTGCTACACAAGGAAAATGTCCAATGAACCACATTACATTGGCCTAAAAAATGTACTTTTTACCCAGTTTGAAGTGTGTAAGAGCATTTGTAACACGTCTCTTTGGCACTTCACATTGCACGTAATGTGTGATCG
Organism: Scopus umbretta; assembly: GCA_013400535.1. Taxonomy (NCBI): domain Eukaryota; kingdom Metazoa; phylum Chordata; class Aves; order Pelecaniformes; family Scopidae; genus Scopus; species Scopus umbretta. Next base: position 45,940 of record VZTL01005364.1, read on the forward strand.
GTCCTCGTACACAATCAAGAAATCTAACTTCTGCTAGAAAGTCAGTGTTATGGATCTCCAACCATGGGTTTTTAAGATGCTGCCACTCTCATACTTACAAGCTCAGCACATGGCAAAGTCATAAAAAAGGGGGTATAATCACAGCGAATAAGCCTCTTGATGGTACATACACAACGCTCCATAAAGTAATTTATTGAAGTATCAAAGATTTTTTAAGTGAAGGCTGAATTTCCTTGGCCCGATTCTGAAACCTTTCCTGTCTGTATCAAGTCTTCCTACTGACAAGTCCGTTGGCATTCTGCTCAGACACAAGGCTCTGCCTGACACAATGGGACCTTCCTTTCCTGCAGCAGAACTGAACAAGGTCGTCTGATCTGTAGCCTCTGGAAAGCAGTTTTTTGTTTGTTTGTTTTTAGTAGTTAAGGAACACTTCCATCAAGAGCTAGGATGGATAAGGTGAGAGAGATGGAAGCTCATGCTGTGTCCACTTTAAAAATAGAGGCTTGCATTAGGTTTCAGATAGAAGGTCGGAATTCAGAGCATTACAATGTAAACAGAAAATAATTTCCATTTTTGTAAGACAAAACCAGTATTCTGACTTTTGGATGAGGGTTTATCAGTTTCTTGATTCAAAGTTTTAGAAGTATATTTTCTGCCTGATTAATTTTACCTGTTTATTCCAGTCTGCCTGAAAGCCTATTATATGGCCAACTTCTGCAGAATGAAACACAGTGTTGAACTGAATCTACTAAAATTATACACAGCCCAAAGTACTCTGTTGAAAATTACAGTAAAATCATGTGTAGAGTAAGCCTAGAGAAAAATATTTACTGCTCTGTTGATGCCCTATCAGTGAGATAAATGTGAATGGTGAGGCATGTCCTGCAGTTAACAGTTTTGTGCTTTGAATGTCCAAAGTAAACAGGTAGCTTTAAAATGGGAGAGAGCTGACAGTTCAAAATCCTCTTTGGCATAGCACTTGCCTGAAATTTACACAACATCTGCGATAGGGAGGAAGTCAAGGAAAAGGGAACAGCCATACTACTATGGCATGCATAAATACACTGCCTTTCTGTGCAGTTTCATTGATTTTTTATTATTTCAGTGTTACTCAGTTCCCCTGTGATATTTCAGAATTGTTTTCATCTTATGTCTGAATTACTGGTTTTATTCCATATGAGGGCATGTCACAGATTACGTTGTTAAAGCAATACTGTTGCCACAAAAACTTTTGCTAGATCTTGTGTCTTGTCCTGCAAACCTGTATTAAGCTACCTTATTGTAGAATGTAACCACACTATCACGCACCTCAGCACAGATAGCTTAGTTTTTCAGTCTGGGCTTTGCAGTCCCAGCTGAACTCTCTGTTGACTTCGACTAGATCTGCATTGTATTTTAAAACTACCCTTGACACTGGGCTTGCAGCCAGATTTACTTGCTGTCTATGCTACGTACCTGAGATAATGTCCCTTGTGCTGGCTCTGTAGTCATTCTGCTGATACTGCTGGGGGAAGGACTTTGCAGGTGCATACTTTGCACGTCAGAGTGGTGCCAACTGCAATGTGGACTTGTATCAGCACCCCGTACTTGGCCCAGCCACTTCCATTTATCTCATCTGCAGGAACATTGTATTAACATCACACAAAATGCTTTCTGAGAGACGTCTGTATTTCTGCTGCAGTTACCTATGATGGTGATCTGTGTATGGGGTGGTGGAGTCTTTGGGCATTCTGAATGTCAAACTGGATCAGACAACCCCAGTGTTGCCCATATGTGAGCTAATTAGCTTACAACCGTGTTGATGCTGTCAGTTCAAATGACAGACGGGTTTTTGCAGCAGTATGGATGGAAATAGGTGTGACTGGCAAAGAGCTCCTGGAATTTTCTGGAAGAATAAAGCACTCTTCACCTGGTTGGTTTTCCTTCCTTGCAAGGTTTGGAAATGAGTTAACACTGATAATGTTTTTAGCTTTACTTCTGATGTCATCTGCCCATGACAGCCCTTTTATCAAGAATTATTAGACTATTTTATTTCTTTATTTTTAAGATTGCCCACTACATAATGATACCTCAAAGTAAAAAGCGCATTACTGGGACAAATCTCTGTCCACCATCTGATTTTGCAGCTTGATAAGTGTTTTAAAGCTCTACTGTTAATTATCAATTCAAATACCATGTCACTTAGGCTGTATTTTGCTATCCCAAGTTCCTTTACTGTACAACAGCAGTTGAAACAGGATAGTAAAATGTGACAATAGTAACCATATTGATAAAATATATAAATATAAAAGATAAAATATTTAAAAAAAGAGCTTACTCACTGAATAATCGTATGATTATTTTCACTGTGATATGTGAAAATAAAATGTCTTGGATCTTTTTTCAGATGTGGTAGCCCTCACATTTCTGCAAATACGAATAATTACATCCTTCTTCATTACTGGCATTAAATGTGGAATGTTAAAGCACATTCTTAATGATTCTGAATCTGAATCCTTCATCTGAATCACAAAGTACAACAGCCAAAGTTGTCAACATTTAGCAGCTATTTCTTCAAAATAAGTATTGCCACCATATCTTTTCAGGGCACAGAATTACTTGGAATTACACCAGTTGTTGGTCCAAAATTTCAGTTAAGTTTCCTTTTGAGACAGATTTATTACTACATTTTTAAAAAAAAGTTAATGTAAATGTACAAACATATGTTTTGCCAGTCAGACAGAATCTCACCAAATAGAACAGGGTTTTTCTCATCCCCTGGCTTCAAGCTGGTAGTGACAGTGGTAGAGATGTTAAGATGTACCTGGTAGAATCCATTTTGTGGACTGAAGGTTGATGAGCCTGAAAACTTATAGCATTTCCTTTATGATATAATTGATCAACATCTCTTGAAGTCACTCTTCCATCACCTTTATATGCATTAGGCTTTGTGGGTTATTTAAAGTTTCTACTTAATTTTTCCCTTGAATCAATAATGTTTCGTCACATGGGACACCAATTGCCATAGTGAAGATAGTTTTGAGTGTTTGTACTGTGCCTTTTGCTTGACCCACAGTATATTTTAATGTCTTTGATGACTTGCACATTTTTGGATCAAATAAGCATTAGTCACAAGCTACTCTTGAAAGAATTCTCTATGCAAGTCCTTCTTTGGATTGTGTAGTTTCTCTCCAGTTCAGCAGAACTCTTCTAGTTCCTGTAATCTTGTCACATATTCAGAAGTCACTTAATTTGTTTTTTGTTTGTAAGGCAGAAGTGTTTTATAAACATTTGCATTTGGGGGATCTGTAGAGTTTTCACAATCTCAGCAAATTTTTGCGCTCATACTTGGAAGAGTTTGCACACTACCCAGCAAGCAATATTTTTTCATGTAGTCACATGTCTAAAGTGGCACCTTTTTCTCTTCCTTCATGCTGTTAGTAGTTATGGACCTTTCCAGTTTGTCTAATTGGTTGGACAAAGATCTAGGTAGCTATCAGACAAGTCTAGGTTCCACAAGTAATCAGTTTTTTTGAAGTTCGAACATTTTTTCTCCTGAAAATGAGCTGTTTATTCCTGAATGAGTGGCTGCCAGTTCAGCTTGCTTCCCAGTTTTGTGGCCATTTCTGCTGTTACACTCTGCTTCGTTGACTTTAATGCTTTGGTGTCCTGTCTCTGTCCCCAGCTGTTGTGGCTTTTGCTTTATTGCACGCTAGCTGTAATAAATGTGTACATGTGTGTTCATATTACTAATATCTAATAGTATACACCTGATGTAATATTATCTTTGTAGACGCTGATCATAGTTGTGGTAGGATGGGTAAGATTTTCTCAGCAGTCGTTTGTGTGGAGTGTGTGAGCCATGAGTGTATGGACGTTCAGCTCACAGGGGTACGAAAGCATCTCCCTGGAGGAAGGGCTTCCGCCAGCAGGAGGAAGGATTGCAGAGAGAGCAGGTCACATTTAGGGGTGGAGGAGAAGACTTATGGTGAGATGCCCAGTTCCTTGCAAAAGGACTGGCCTCTCCCCATCAGTACACTGTGGTAGCCTTTTCCACTCTGGAAGATGTATAGCGTGCTCAAGGACTTTTGTCAGGATGCGACACTTCTTCCACAAATAGGAGTAGTTCAATTTTTTGAACTGTACTGTCCGGTCTGTTCTTTGTAACTGATGTGCGTGGAATCACAAATGCTACTGATTTTCTCAGATGATCGCTATTTTATTATGTTAGTACATACTTTGCTTCTAATTGTAAACTGTATGACCTTTTAGTAATAACTAAAGCAGTAGTTTACATTTACTGATAAAAAAGGAAAGCATTTGATGCATTTTAATCATCAGGACAATGAAACATTTCTTCAACTATCAAAGATGAGTTGAAATCCTCCCTGTTGTCACGTTCTGAGAACAGAACTGAGCTTGCAATGACTGTCCTTTTTCTCTCTGGTTTCACAAAGTTCTTAGTTCCTTGAAGACATTAAATGGCAATATTTAAATTAAAAGAAGCCTGAAGGAATAGTAACTAGCGTTATTTTTCTTAGTGCACCTGTCTTTATGGGCTGCAAAAACCTCTGCACTGTATGTTTCAGGATCCTAGAAATAACTGAACCTGTGCGAAGGGTTTGCTCTGTACAGGAGGCGTATTCCACCAGGGAAATATTGCCTGGGAGCTGGGAGTGGCAGCAAGCCAACTGGAGGCAATGCTTTCACCTGCAGCAGTCAGCCCAGAAAAGCAAAGCAATTCAAGAACAGCCAAGTCTCTAGTAATGAGGCAGATCCAAGGTCAAGCCAGGAAAGTTGAGACAGCAGGTCAGGGAGGGGATCAGCAAGGTACCTGTCTGGGCTCAATGATACCTGTAACATAGCTCAAAGGCCTGAGGTTAGAAGCAGCTTCCTGGCAAAGGCGGGAAGGGCCCTGAGAAGGCACCTCACAGCTCTTACCCCACAGCCCAGGGCAAGACCCAGTGGCTGCGGCGCGCTCGGTCTGGCCACCAGCACAGGCAGCCAGACCCCGAGGCGGGCAGCTTGGCAGAGCCTGTTGGTGCACGCAGGGTTTTGACACGAGGTCTGTAATTGTGTAGGACAAAGTAGGAAGCCCAGCTTTGGCAGATGTATCATCAGGTGAACAAGTTAGCCTTTAACCTTTACAAATACAAATAGATTATTTAGAGCTAAATGCTGTAGAGTTTATTTAAATATGACTGAATTCTTGCCCTCTCTGCTCCTTTCTCCATGTGATTAGCTACCCCAATCAACAAGGTCCTTCCATCACATTTTGCCTTTGCATTTTCTTTTGACATGCTTTCCTCTTTGGCATGCTTTCTGACCTACACTGGAAAGTGTAGCTCCACTCTTAGGAGGTGTGTCAGCAAACTGTAACACAGAGGAAACTATTAGAGATTTTTAAGGAGAAGAGAAGTATCTTCTCTCTGCTCTTTCACTGTCAGCATTCATCTCCATTGTATCTATTTTTAAATCAATCACCCCAGTCCTCAGTCTTCCACTTCTAAATATTTTATTTTGAGGATGTAATTTACTAACTCAAGAGCTCTTTCAAAAGCTTTCTAACTTGATTACTGTCATTCAGAACATCTGCCTGACAAACTTATGCATTAGCAGCTACTGAATGAAATGTGGTTTTCGTTCCTCAGAAGATTCGTAGGTTTAATTCCAGGAATCCTTAATCCATGAGTGATTTTGCATTAACTAAAGAATTATCCCTTGCCTTCCATTTCTGTAAAATTTACTATTTTTTTTTTTTTTTTNAAAGAGGTAAATTTTCTTTTTTTTTTTTTTTTTTTTTTTAATGGAAAGACAGAACATAGGAGAAAGAAGAGGTCCAGAGCACACATAATTTTAGCTAGAAACTGTTGTCAGTATCTTTGAGAGACCAGAATTGAATAGCGTCATTGTCACTCCAGGTATGGTGACACCTGCACAATTAATAGATTATATTCGTAACAGCAAAGCTTAGTGGTAAATGACCCATTTTGCAAACAAATACATAAATGTGTCTGAGACATTTAGTAGTTACAAAGCTGGTTCTTGAGTCGGGCTTTAGTACTGTAGCACCCAAAGAAAAGCAAAAGATGAAAAAAAACTGAAGCAAAAAAAAAAGTGCTTTTTCTCTTTTCGGGGATTTTTACTGCTAGGAGGAGGGTTTGTGTGACTATTTGCTCAATGATGGACTGCAAAGTGAATAGCTGTTGAAAGGTATGTCAAAAAAATCAGTAATTTGGACAGGGTTTTATTAATGATGCAAGGGACTATGTAGGGCCAAAAATTATTCCCTGTGCATTTTCAGTGGGTACAACTGAATGGAATTCACAGTGTTACTAAGAATTTCAATAGCTGAAATCCTTTTCCTTTTTCCTAATAATCCTTGGGGGTTACTTCAAAGTGGAATGACCATATGCATTATTTGGGGTTTTAAAAAGGAAAGGGAAAGCAGAACTGCAGTGCCGACAGCAGGATTACGGCTTCGAGCCATCCGTGTTGCTAGGCACAATGCCCTATCCTCTCTAAGAATTTACAGTGAGAGAAGCTCCGCGATGACCAGCAGCTGCCAGATGTGTGAATTAGCAGTTGTACTACAAATTCTAATTGTTCAGAAAAACTTGTATTAAGATTAAAAAACTCTGCAGTTTTGGAAACTGGACATAAATTTTTCAAATAACTGTTTCTGGGTGACTGCAGGCTTAATGTCATAGCTAATACATAATTCTCTTGCAGCTCAAGAAACATCTATGTAGAACTATGTTTTTAGTAGAATGACATTAAAATGAGTCACACATTTGCATTTTAATATTTTATTGAATGCAGCAGGCCCTATGTTATCTAGTGTATTGCTTCAGTTGATTTCACTGTACAGTTTCAAGGTCCTGCCAGCTCCTGTACTGAGAATACGTAACAAAGTTATTTATCAAACAGAAACAGGACACAAGGCAAGATACTGTGATTTATGGCATGCAGAGAGAATCATTTCCATTTAAAGTCTGCAGATCACTGAATATACAGGTTCTGAAGGCATTTGTGGGAATTTGCCAACAGAACATGTACAGTGCAGCTAACACAAGGGTAATTGTCATCCACTGCCTGGAGAAAAAAAGATAAAATCTCATCATGAATCAAGTAAATAAAGACTCATCTGAAAAAGCTAGTGGTAGTTCACTGACAGTCCTCATTCAGTCCTAGAAACTGTTCTGTAGAAACAGTTTTTAGAAACTCCTTTTCTGATGCTGGTGTTTGTCTACCAAAGCAAGGCAGAGATTATCTTAACTAGGTCACATGTTGTCAAAGAAGAACAATACTTGTACTGAACATCATATAGAGAAGTTCAAGAATAAAAAAGACTATAGGATCGATATTTTAGTTAGGGAAGGCTTCTTCTCATTTAATGTCATGAACTAGCTGAACAAAGTGAGTTACCTCAAGAATTTTGCTTTCTTGTATGCCACATTTCTCTTAAGAAATTTAGTTTTAATACAGCACAAGGGGAAGCCAAAAGGTCTTTAAAAATAATTTGTACATCTGGAGAAAACTTACTACCTCAAGCTAGTTCAGAACATATCTGACAAATGGCATAGGGACTCCTCATTGTAGTAGAGACATGTCAGTATAAAAATGGACTAAGACAATGGTGAGTCATACTTAATGTTGTTTTGAACCATGAATTTCCAAAAAAACACAGTTTGTTAATGGCAGATTACAGGTATTTGGATAGACGTAAGCTTCTCTTCACAAAAATTGGATTTTTGTGGTCACCAAAGTGGAAATGGAAATTGCTTATACTCCAAAAGAGGTTTTTGCTCATCTTATGACAGAATATGACTTTGTTACTGCAGTGATGTATGCCTGATTACAGTGCTTTCACATGCCATCAATACATAATTCCCCCTCCTATATTTAATTTATAATTCTAATGAAATGCTTGGATAGAAACTGAGCTGAATGCGTATGGCTATCTTTTTGCTGACGATCTGTAGAATTACAAGCATTTGCAAAAAATATGGTTTTGCGTAGTTCTGGGAGAGAGCTCAAATATATCTGTGCTCCCAGCAAATGAGAATTAGATTCCTACGTGCTGGCAGGAGATGGATTTAAGACATAATCCTCTTCTCACTGTTCTCCACTAGTCGATTTAGGCAGTTCTTGCTCTTTGAGCTGACTTTTGTGGATCCTGTTCTCAGGCATATATCTCTTCCCTGATGTTTTTTAAGGTGCTGTCATCCAACGTGATGTCTATGAATTTCGCTAAGTGTTTGAGCTCTTGAGCTAGGGACTGAAACAATGCCTGTAGCAACTCTGTTTGCTTCAGCTATTCAGCTTCAAAGACAAGCAACATTTGCTCCTAAGCATGATGGTTTCAGATGAAGCAGGAACTTAGATCTTTCTCATTTTAGAGAAAGAGATACAGAAATTAAAAAAATACATATGTAAAGATATAGATATGCTTAAAACAATAAATAAGATGATAAAGGTGGAAGGTTAGAAGGGCTCCAAAGTAGTAGGACTTCAAAATGTGCTGCATGCTTAGAATTTAACCCAGATATAGTCTTAATCTCTTTCTATCCAAGATTTTGATTTGGATTATTACAGAAATAAAGATCCACTTACAAATCTGGAGTACAGTCCAAATTTTCATAGCTAATGTTTTGATTCTTGGTTTTTAAAATAATTTTCGTAGGCTAAGGATGTCATCCCACTTTCTTAGGAAACCTTACATAGCCAGGAGTAAGTGCTAGTCTCTACCAGAAAATGGCAAGGGGTTTGAAACCTCTTTCCTCCCTGTATCTCACTCTATCTGATTGGCTTAATCACCTCCAGTTCCTAAACTGCAGTGGCTACTTTGGGATATACCATGTTTACTGCCAATCTGAAGTTTCTTTAACAACTTTATTTTAAAAAATGTAGGAAAAGAGAAGAGAAAGAGAAAAGATTTATGAAAACTAATCCAGACTATAACTGTATTAATTGTACCAGATTCACTAGGACAAGATGGTGGATATGTGTTTACCCTTGCAGAATTTTACCTTCCCTAAATGATAATTCCAATCTCATTTTTTTAAAATAAACTTTTCTTTCATGATTAACCACACCCAGTTGCAGAGGGAAACTTCAAGATATATAAACCAAATATCAAAAATAATTACCTTTATGTATTTAAATCTCTCTTTCTCTTCTTTTTTTAATATGTGAGGTTAGCATTGCAGCTCTCTGTCCACACCCCAGCCACCTTCAGTTGCTTCTTTACCCTTACTACATGAAATGAAACTTCTCTAGAGAATACTGGGGCATAATTTTTCAGCGACACCCAAGACCTCAGCCATGCCACATGTTGATCTGGGTATGAGGGTAGGAAATGAACAGGTTGGTCCAAATATTTTCTTATTCTGAAAGGAAGGCCCTTCCTGGTGTTTGACATGAACATCATTATCATTCAGCTTAACTTCAGTGCCAGTTCAACAATTTACATATCCATGGGAAATGTGGCATTTTGCTGCAACATGCTTCAGTGCATCTGCTGGCACCTAACCTACTGGCTAAAAGAAAGAAAACTACTGGATTGAGAATAATATACTGTTTTCCCCTTAGGAAATACAGAGTCTATGGTTCTGTAGACTTTCCCTTTATTATTTTCTTGATGTCATAAGCATTCTGTCTCTTGAGATAGTGCATGGGACAGAATTCTTCTACTAGCCTTTGAAACAGGCAGATTGCCCAGGCTGTCTTGGTTACATTAAGGAATACAGGGGAGTAGCTGGAATTCTGTATTTCTCTAGTGGTCACAGCTGGGAAGTGAATACCTGTAGGCTGCTCAAGCCAGCTAGGTTAGAAGAGTCCTGTTGCTGCTGAAATATACAGCAGAGCTCAGAAACACCAGTTAGCTGCCCTAGAAGTAGGCAGAGCATGAAAGTTAGCACACACGCATTTTTCTTCCTGTAATACTCTCTCTGTCATAATCACACCACACAGAAACAATCTTCATCTTAAACACTTTACAAAATAAGCCACCAAATGGTGACACTCATGAGCAGGTTTTTGTTCCCCCCTTCTTTTTTTTTGGTATGGAGAGGTATTTACTTGTTTCCTTATCTTTTTTTCTATGTTTTTTTTTTTCCCTCTCATTTCTGCTGCATCTAAGTGGTAGAACCTTTTCACTATTCATAAATAGTATTGAAAATTGTAAAGCAAAATACATCAAAAAAGTAGTAAACCTGATATCAAAGCTAAGCATTTGATTTCATTATATTCATTTATATTCTATTACAAGATTAAACATGCTACTATGGATCCCAGGCTATAATTTTTTTTCAAAATGATTTAAAAAATGTATTATTTGCCATAGGAACTGCATAGTTTTTACTGTTGTAATAAAAGAAAAGGGATCCTAAAGTACATTCAGCACACACTTATGGTAAGATGGGCATAAAATACTTTTGATTTCAACAATCAGTCCTTTGCTCAAAATTATAACCTAACTTGCAAAGTTGGGTTTAACTTTATGGTAAACACTTGATTCTTAAATTTGCAGTTCCTGACTAGGAAAGTGCAGCTATCTGCAGAACAGAGCAATGGGACTTCCATCTGTCTGAATAAGTGGCCAAAACCCCCCCAGCTTTCTGTCATGTAGAGTCATTTTGGGAATGACATAAAGAAACAGATACAAAAAATGGGACTGCTCAGGAAGTGCTAGACCATAGTGACCCCTTACATACTTACCCAGCAGTCCTCTCCTTTCCCCGTTAGGTATTTAACAATTACATTAACATTTACCAAAAAGTGTGATGGTGGTGTAAGTATCGTTTGGTCTTGCTGCTTTGTAAATTGTAAAATTGCAAACTTGCTTATTTATACTGGCAGTCCCATAAAGAATGTGGTATTCAGAAATACAAGCAAGCTGTGAATCTTCATTTATTTTTTACTGCATCCTTGATTTGGGTTTTTAAAGAAAATCAGTGAAAGTGATAACCAAAGAATCAAGAGTTGACAGAAGTTCTAACGTCTTGTTAGATGAAAAAAGCAGAAAGAAACAAGGAAAGATTTTTTAAGTATGTTACATCCTACTTTTTTATGAGAGACTGGTTTCATACCACAGTTATGACGGAAGAGAGGCTTCTGATGCCCGGTGTTGAAGACCGTCGCCCTTTCAGTACTCTGTGATACTGCTTCTGGCTGATCAAAGCTGGCATCACGATCCATTAGAGAAGGACACCGTGCAAGTGGTGTATCAGGCTACAAAACAGACTTTATGCAATCAGACTTAAATCAAGCTGAAAGAATACGAAATTGGTTTAAATAATCTTTATTTTAAAACTTTTAAAAAGCAATGCAACAGAACTTGTGCTTTAGAATTTTAAAATTCCTGCTAATTTTATATTCATAAAATAATAATCTTTGGCAGTCATTAGTAAGAGTGAGGAAGCTATTTGTTAGTAAATATGCATGACACAAAGTGATATAATTCTTTTTATGCTATATAAGTGGTTTTCCCCATGAAGTGTGCACATTTTCTCTGCCTATTGTTGATAGAGCTAAACGTTCGCTCTGTCTTCAGAATTTGACACCCCAAACAGCCAGTATAACAAATGAAAGAGCATGGATTATGACAAAAAATCTCAGCAGTGATGTTAGTATAAACCTCTTAGTTTGGGATTTGTTTGGCAGGCTTTCTTCTGCTTTATCCTCTTTTGTCTCATGTTCCATCAGAAAAGTCCTCTGCAGA